>VIEB01000791.1:148631-168623 GCA_006547085.1 Malus baccata
TCATCATCATCACCATCGGACTCAAAGTCATCACTAGAGCCACCAATCTCAGTGTTGTTAATCCTAGCTTTTTTCCTCTCTCTTCTTAGTCTCTTGCTTTCTCTAACCAACTGCATCAACTTTTCCTTTATCACCAAAGTCTCTTTCTTCTCCAACAGTGCACCCTTGTCATCAAAACCCTCCACTAAAAACACTGAATCTCTCTGCCCTTTCAAGCTCACATAGAATAACTCCGGGTGCCGTATGATCATCCCTCTCAACTTGTTGGACAGCACAAAATCATTCCTAAAATGAGTCAAGTGGTCTATCAAAGTTCTCTTTTCAACCGTCATCCCTAGCACTTCTCTCACCACCAAACAAGCTCTCTTCTCTGCCTCAATTGACTCTTTAGGCAAGTCCGAGATGCGGGTATTGTATGGGCACACATCCGGAATTTCTTTGAATTTGAGCAAAAAATCTTGGTGACGCCTCTTCAAATTTAGACCCTTTCGGAGCGTCAACTGCTTGAATTTCAAAGGTCTGTCTACTATTAGCTCACGTGACTGAACTTCTGGAGATGGTAAAGGCTTTGCCAAGTCTCGGTCCCAGGAGACAAGCTCAAGTGCACGGCCATAGGAGGTGTCAACAGTCTTGAATTTATTTGGATAGTCATTGCATAGACGAGAGCGAAAATTAGGGGGAAGACCAAGATCTGGAGCTAGGTGAACCAACTTTGACAGAAGTAGTCGATGATGAGAAGAGAGCATAAGAAGTTTCTGGAGTTTGGTGGCCAAGGAATCAGAGATGGCTGATTTGAGACTTAATTCCTCAGCAGCAAGGGCTGCTGCAGCTGGGGTTAGACGGACACAGAGTTGTGATAATGATTTAGTTGCATTGGATGGCAAGGGAGCTGTTGGGATCGAGAAGAGTTCAAAAATAGTAGGGTATCGATGAATCATTGAGAGAATGGATCGTGGCTTTGATAGGGAAAGGTAGGCTCGACACTTATTGAGAATTTGAATTGGAATATAGCATTTCGGTTTGGAAAGAAGCAGTGTTTGTAGCTTTTGGACAAAACGTATCTTGTTTTGCTTCACAACATGCTTGTCTAGTGAAGGACTGCGGACAGTTTTGACAGATGAGCAAGAAACTGAAAAAGGGATATTTTCTGAGATCCTATTGTTTTTATAATTCCCCTTGACTGTACCTAATAAGCAAGGAGGATTCCAAGGGAGGAAGCTGGATCTGAGAGAAGTGATGGGTAAATCCCTTTGCAACGAGAAAGGCAAAGACAACTCCATATTTCACACTCACAATCTTTACACCCTACACAATAAACATGTGTGGTGACATTATGAAGGGTACAACAATACCATCTGGCTCACTATCCACACGAGGGTCACATGAAACATTTCCAGCCTTAGTGGTTTCTTATGAGCATGATGAAGCAAAACTGTCACAAAGAAGCACAACTATCCAAGTAAGTGCGATGATGATACCCACTTTATCTACCAGAGATAATAGTGTACCAGCCCAATGCTAGACCTTGTTTCCACTATTTTTATCATCTTCACTGGAACATATGGCCGTACCTGTAAACAAAAACAAATTTAAGTCACATAATCATGTAATAGGTTCAAAATACATGCATCAGCCCTAAGTTTAGCCACACATACAAGCAAACACAATTTCAACCAATGTGCAAAGCAGTGTTCTTAGGAAACTGATATCTATAAGCGGAAAAAGGAACCCGCATGTCTCAGAAGACATTGTACATCTATGACTAGCAAACTTAACAGTATCAATTTGCCAATTTTGTATTTCACGTTGACTCAACCAAACACCAGAAGACAAAATTCTTCTCCATAAAGGAATCCTAACTAACTATCCGAATCCACAACATTTTTCATTGTGTATGAAACAAACACTAGGTTTCTCTGCAGAAAAATTGAACTTTCCGCTGGGTCTTAAGCAAAACACCCAGCCATGACCTAGTCATCAAATTCTCATGCTCCAGTTATACAATAAAGGTCGTACCCAGTGCACAAGGCTCCCGCTTTACGCAGGGTCTGAGAGAGGTGAATGTCTGCTAGCCTTACCCCCATTTATGGAGAGGCTGCTCCCAAATGCTCCAGTTATACAATCACGGATAAATAAAAGATGGTTCAACAACAAAAACCCTCCCAAATAAAAACCAAAGAAATTATGATACCATATCACCAAATGACAGAGAGCGAGCCTTGGCGCAACGAAAATGTTGCTCCTTTGTGACCAAAAGGTCACGGGCCCAAGTCGTGGAAACAGGTTCTTTGCAAGCAAGGGTAAGGTAGTGTACAATAGACGTTCCCCGACCCTAGCAAAGCGAGGAGCCTTGTTGAGTTGGGGTCGCCCCTTTTCTTTTATCACCAAATGACACAACGACATACATATATACACATCAACAGGGAAGAGGCGCCAGAGGGAGCGATCGCATCACAACTCACAAGAACATTAAAAAGAATTCAACCAAAAAGAAAGAACTATCATAAAAAAAATAAAAACATGAGATAAGAACAAATAATCATTTGTTCAGAGATTAGGATTGATTAAGAACTTATGCAAAATTGAGTGAAAAGCACAGATTTAGCCTTAACCAAAAGGGTTCTTCGTACATAAGAAATCAAAAGAAACAAAATTTCTGGTACACAACAATGGTAGAAAGTGGTTTATCCATTCCAATCCAATCCTAGATGCCAAACGAGGAATAAGATAACCCACAAAGAAAATATATCAGTGTTTTCAAATGGAACAATAAAAAAATTGAAATAATAACAATAATATTAATAACCAAACACTGGTAAAAAGAAAATGGGAGAAAGAGGAAGGAACAAACGCTTGCCTGGAAAACAGAGGGTCGGGAGGGATGGAAATGAAGGAATTGCAATCCACTTGCTGTTATGATTTGCAGAGACTGGAGATAAGTAAGAGAGGAAAGGGAAACGCTACTCTCTCTTTCTCTCTCTCCGCCGTCTCTCTTTCTCTCTCTGCGCGGCTCCGCCGTCTCTCCTTTTTCTCTGTGCGTGCGTACTGTGTGTGAGAGAGAGAGGAAGGAGATAAAGTTCAGATGAGGCGCATTTGCACGGATGATACGTTGTCCGGGTAGTACACACTTTACTCACCACGCTATGTGGTCCAACAGGAATACAACATCTGTCATTTGAAATTCTCTCCCACACCCCTGCTATCTTAGTAACCAAACAGCCCCAAATAACCAAGCATTCATCTTTTCTTGTTCCTTTCTTTCCATGGCCGATCTACCATGACAGACCACCTAAACCAAAATAATAATCTTCTTCCCATGGCAGATGTAAACCAAAATGATAAAATTCAACAAGTCGGAGTTCCAGACAGAAAAAAAACACGAGTTTATTAGTTGCACTAAGCTTTCTCCGTCGACCCCACGCACAATCACTACTCCAATCGTCGACTCCACCCAGCAGTGAATGCCACCGTCTTCTGCGGCGGTGAGGATGACGAGTTGGGGCTTCTCGCTTGGTGGTGAACAAGGACTCGACGCCGGCTTTGCCTGTGAGGTCGAGACCTTCGCGGGCGCGAGGTTGTTGAATCCTAGAATATGGAGCTTGCAGGATAATGGCAGAGCCGACGAGGCCGCGGTGGCCGGTTATGATTTGTTCGAGCGGAAGGAAGACGAAGCGGCGAAAAAGATTTATGTTTGGTAACAGTTTTAAGGGTGAGGCTGTGTTTGGTTACAAAGATAGAAAAGAGGGAGATGACATATGTTAAATTTTCCCATTTGCACGCTCCTCGCTCCTCGTATTAACCATGTTTATGTGTCAAAGTAAAATGTTAATTGACTTACCATTCGGTTTTCTACCGTAGGCCCAATTAAATCGGTTTCACCCTAAAATTAGACATGATAAACAAGTTGTATTTGTTGTGTTTGTGTTAACCCGTCATTTTTATGTATCACATCACGTCAACTCATTAAGCTAATGAGTGATGAAATTCAAACTCAAACATGACTCCTTAGGGTGCGTTTGGTACGCAGACGGAACGGAACGGGACGGGACGGGACGGAACGGGACGGGACGGGACGGAACGAAGGTGTAATTTTTGAAAAAGACATGGGGTATATTTGTCTTAAAATGGTAAAACATTGTGTTCCACAGACGTGGAACAAACCCGTTCCAGGGGGGAAGGTGGGACGCAAAAACACCAAAAATCTGTCCCGTGGAACAGCCCGTTCCACCCATTTTTGGCGCACCAAACGCGGGACGGAACGCCTCATCCCGTTCCGTCCCGTCCCGTCCCACGTACCAAACGCACCCTTAAGTAACGGGTGACACGACCTAAGTTGTGACATATATTAGAAATTATGTTTTTTTTTGCCAAATGGAACTTGAAATCTCAAGATAAACGAGTAGCGCCAAACAACAATCAACAAGACGTTATATCCAACTATAATATCTAATCATGCACTATAAAAATTAGGCAAGTTTAACGAAAAACTTCCGGTACTATTTACTTTAACGAAAAACTACATTTTAGTGTAAAAATATGATTTTTCGTTAAAATAAAGAGTACTGTAAGCTTTTTATTAAAATTCCCTAAAAACTATTCGTCTTTTTGAAATTCGGGAGTTAATGATGGAGTGGTCGGAATGGGCTTGATGGGGGATATATAAAAATATTAAAAGGTGCATGCATTTAATAGGATGAAACAAGTACCCATGGGTAATACTGAAACATGTCATGCTAACAGGTCATGTAAGATATTATTTAGTCTGCTAAAAACTACTACTAAATCAACTATAGAATTAAAATTTGGAGATTACCAACTATACTTACATGTATTCCATACAACTATCATCTGATAGTTAGATATAATTCTTGTGAATATATCTATTTAATATAATCATCATTTGATGTTTAAATATAATTCATGTGAATATAGGTATTTTATTTAAACTCATGTAACCTCTTTTTACACCTAATTTAAATTTTAAATGTTAATTGTCTTTTTTATCATATTGCATAATTACTATTAAGTACAAAATAAAATTAATAATAAAACTCAAATTTATAAACTCACACACCTATAATTAAACTCTATCATTACTCCGTATTTATCCATACTTTTATTCCGGCTAAAACCTAATAGCTCTTATAGAGAAACACAAGTTTTTTTTATTTATTATTGATGGATGGTGATTTTGAACTTTTGAATCCTCCATGACTCGATTTATGAATTATTTATTTATTTGATTTCAATTTTTTAGAGTTTAGAATATGAGTATTTGGGTTTTAATTTTTTTCGTCGATCTCGATCTGCTACGATGCACGAACAAGCTAAATAAGTGTCGTAGTTGCTGCTCGAGTCATGGATTTTTTTGTAAATTGATCAACCCACTGCGCTCTAGTTGCTGCTCACTGTTGCACCGATGATGTTAAAAATTTGTAACCTCTATGTAGTCTGGATTTTCCATCTTCGTTTTGGTCGAATAGCTTTGGGCTCTCCGTCCAAAACTTAACAATCATCCACCGTCCAAACCCCTCAAAATAGGTTCTCTAGTAGGAATGATTACTTGACAAAATCATGCAATATATTAATGAGTAATGAAGTTTTATAAATAATTGCTTAGGAGTACCATTTACGAGTTTCAGAATAGGCTCCATACTTGTGTTCAGAGTTCGCTGTGAGAGAGGATCAATCACCAATCTTGGATTTATTGTAACGATGTCGATTCCTTTTTATTTTGCAAACTTCCAATAGCAACTTCCTCCGCCAAGGTCTTTGAAATCAACATATCAAAGCTGATGAAGGAAAAGTCTTAGTGAACACAACGAACGTGCATTTAAAGCATAAATTATTTAACTAATATGGTAGTAAGATTGATAGTTGTAATGATTGTGTATATCTTATAATGAAATCAAACTAAATGGGATGAGATTCTATAATTCAATGAATTGATCTGTCACTTGTGCTCGGAAAGACATATTTCAAATCTTGTTCGATCTCAATTGGTGAACAACTATATGCTTAGCTCTTTATGATTTTGTAGTGTGAAATTCACTTATTTTCTTTTGAAAATTATAAAAAGGTCCTCAATCGATATTGCTTGGAAATTGTTTGGAAAGAAACTGGTCACTGACTAAATGAAAAGCTTTACAACTGTGCATGCAAAGAGCGTAAAGGGATGGCCCCATCACATGTGCCCCTTTGTATACTTTTATAAGTATTCATCTCTCACTCATTGATACTTGTATTTTATATTCCTGAAGGAGCCTTTGGAACTTTTGTCAAAAGCCAATTCGAGTAGATTCTGATATATTCTTCCCTCCTTCCCTCTCTCTTGTTTCATCAGGTCCTCCTTAATTCTGAACTAATCTCTCTCTTGCTATATTGGATCCTCCTTAATTGTGAACCAGTCTCTATTTCTTTCTAATTCACAATTATTCTCTCTCATCCCTAACTGCATTTGTCATTTTCTTTTGTGGCCTCGAGATATCTTCCTCCTCAATTACCAACCTGTCGTTTTCCTCTACAACACCAAAAGCCAATCCATCGGTCCGGTGCATTAATATCTCCCCTCTACGCTACAAGGCGGTAAATCAAACAAATTAAATTTCAGTGACTATTTGTCCAAAAACAAAAAAAATTCCAGTGACTAAACCAATATGAATAAATCCATAATCTTCCAAGAAACCGCGTCGTGCATATATAAAACAACTGCAAAATAATTATAGACAGAGCTGCTGCCTGTGAGATAATTTGGTTAAAATTCAAAATTTTGAAGTTTTTTTTATTAGTTTTTTTTTAACTATTAAGATTCGTTTAGTTTGATTTAACTATAATATGGTAGAGAGATTAATAGTTGTTACCATTGTGTAATATCCTTCCTATGGTGTAATCAAACAAATGAATCTGTGACTCTAAAAGATTTTCATTAATAATTTAATGAGTTAATTTGTTACTTGTGCTCCGAAAAACAAATTCCAAATCCATACAAATTCCAAATCTGAACAACTATATTCTCAGCCTCTACGATTTTGTAGTGTGGAATTGACATATTTTCTTTTGGAAATTCTAGAAATGACCCCAATAAAAAACTGCTTGGAAATTGTTTGGAAATTTCTTGAAAGAAATTGGCGACTTACTAATAAGAAAAATTCGAAACCGTCTGCGCAAAGCGCGTAAAAGGCAGGCCCCATCCCATGTGCCCATTTTTATGCATCTGTAATTGGTCATCTCTTACTCATAGCTTTTCCAAAAGAGCTTTTGGAACTCTGTGCATCTAGTCAGAAGCTAATTCAAGTAAAATCTGTACTAGTCTCCCTCTCCCCCTCTCTTTTCTGTTTTTCATTAGATCCTCCTTAATTCTGAATTACTCTCTCTCTCGCTTTTGTTGTATCCTCCTTAATTTTGAACCAGTCTCTCTTTCTCTCTATTCACAATTAATCTCTCTGCAACTACTACTCCTGGATCTGAAAACTAGAGGTTATGGATATATGTGCTTCTTCTTCTTCTTCGTCGTCATCCGCTGCCGCCACTGCTGAAGATACAAAAAAGTAATTGTTTTGGATATATTATTTTGAAGTTGAAATTTTCTTGTTTTGAAGGTGGAGAAAACAAACAAGCTATTGTCAAATGAGATCAAATCTTCTGCACCCAAAATGGGTATGGCCTCTCTGTGGCTCATGTCTTACAATATCTTAACTTTTCTTAATTTTGTTTTCATGAATTTAATAGATGGCAGATACTCATTAGGCCCACAAAGAGGCGACACTCATTTTGGGTGCAGAAGATTTGGTTTCTTGTCAAATTGGTAACTTGTCAGAGGTTAGTCAGTGTTTAATGTTTATTGATACTGTTTAAGGCTCTTTCTATATTTTTTGTCATTTCTTCGTAATTAATAAGTTTAGTTATGTTATGCTGGCATTTAATTTGCTAATTAATTTTTGTTACGTCTGCTGTTAATTTCTTCGCTGGTGACCTGTCACCGGATGTCCCTGTGTTTTGTTCGCATCTTGGTCAATTGTCTTCCTTTTGACGTTTGGATTAAACGGTTCTCTTAACAGAGGTTCTGAAAAGCTTCATTGCAAAAGATTGAAAGAGAAAGCGCAGATGGAAATAGAAAAGAAGGAAGAGAACATAACAAAGAGGTCTCAAGTTTATTTTTTGCATCCTTTTTGTGCGGTGTTTTTTGGCATGCATAATTATCTGATTTATGTTTATTGACTAATAACTGTACGAAACATAACCAAAACTTCACTTGCAGGAATCGATCAGGTGACGATGATGATACTGATTGTGAGGGGAGCAAAGCAAGGAGACGAGGTTTGCATTTATATCATTTTATGGTTTTCAACTACTGGTAGTTTTACATGCTGAGATGACGTCGTTCATATCAAGATTGCAAATATATGAATACAACAACAACAACAACAAAGTCTTTTCCCACTAAGTGGGGTCGGCTATATGAATCCTAGAACGCCATTGTGCTCAGTTTTGTGTCAATTGCAAATATATGAATATCTTTCTTTAAATTATAGTTTTTTTTCAAAGAAAATATGTTTCTACTTTCGTCTCTCACTCACTGAAACTTTGTGCCAATTCTAAGTAAATTCTCCTTAATTCGTGCAACGTCATAATATTATATCTCCTTAATTAAACATTAATCTGTCTGCAACTACATCTTTTTGCTGGATCTGAAAACTAGAGGTTATGGATATCGCGTCTTCTTCTTCATCCGCTGCTGCTCCTGTTGATGCTGATGATACAAAAAAGTACGATGTGTTTATTAGTTTCAGAGGTGAGGACACCCGCCGTGGTATTACCAGCCACCTTCACGCTGCCTTACTTGAGAAAAAAATCACAACCTATATTGATAACAAGCTTAAGAGAGGAGATGAAATCGCACCTGCCCTTCTCGAAGCAATCGAGGAAGCACAGCTTTCGGTGATCATTTTCTCGAAGGACTATGCTTCTTCCACTTGGTGTTTGGATGAGCTTGTGCATATACTCGAATGCAAGGAAAAACATGGCCAGATGGTTATACCTGTATTCTACGACATCAATCCATCTGATGTACGAAAACAACACGGGAGTTATGCGGGTGCATTTGCTCAACTTGAAAAACGTTTCAATGACAGTATTGATAAGGTGCACAAGTGGAGCAATGCTTTGAAGAATGCAGCAGATATATCTGGGTTTGTTTCAAAAAATTATGGGTAACTAACTAATTCTTTAACTTGTATTAAATTATAAATTTTCTTTAAACTTGTGATGATTTTATTTGTGCTAAGATTTTGTAAGGTATGTATATTTAAGACTAACTATTGCTTTCTTTCATAATCATTATGCCAGGACTGATGCCGACTTAGTTAAGGAAGTTGTAAAGGATATTTGGAACAAATTGTGTCGCGAATCATCCTGTGATTTAAAGGGCTATGTTGGAATTGAAGGCCGCACCAAGAAGATCGAATCGCTATTAAGCATTCATTCACCGGACGCTTGCATCACTGTAGGTATTTGGGGCATGGGTGGTATTGGCAAGACCACCCTTGCTGAAACTGTATTTCACAGACTCTCTTCTAAATTCGAAGCTTCTTGTTTTCTTAAAAATGTCAGGGAGAAGTCAGAACAACCAGATGGACTAGATCACTTGGAAAAAACACTTCTTAAGGAGATATTAAAGGAAGAATATCTATCCATAGGATCAACTAGTGTTCGAAAAAGGCTTAGCCGCACAAAGGTCCTCATTGTTCTTGATGATGTGAGTAGTTCAATGCAAATGGAACGTTTAGTTGGCGATCGTCTTCGGTATGGCACTGGAAGTAGAATCATTATAACAAGTAGAGATAGGAGCACACTTACGGCAACTGTTGAAGAGGATAATATCTACGAGGTTGAGGTATTAAAACCGGATGACGCTCTTCAGCTCTTCTGTTCGCGTGCTTTCAAGAATAATAGTACTTGTATAACAGATTATATGGAGTTGGCAGAAAAGGCTGTGCATTATGCCAGAGGCGTTCCTTTAGCTCTTACAGTTCTAGGGTCATTGTTCTTCAATTGTAAGAGCAAAAAAGAAGACTGGGAAGATGAATTCAACAGACTAAAACGATTTCCCAGTGAAGATATCCAGAAAGTGTTGAGAATAAGTTATGATAGATTGGAAGAGAATGAGAAAGAGATATTTCTGGATATAGCTTGTTGGCATAAAGGGGGTCTTGTGGATGAGGTAAAACGAATGTTAGATGTTCGTGGATTTGTTGCGACAGCCGGAATTAGACGTCTCATTGATATGTCTCTCATATCAATTGATTCAAATTGGGGAAGGGAAACCATAGAGATGCACGATTTGCTACAAGAAATGGGAAGGACAATTGTTCTTAAAGATCCCGGTAAACGGAGTAGGTTGTTCAATGATGAGGATGTCTATTGTGTATTGAGGAGTAACACGGTAAGAGCCAAATGCATTCAATTTTTTTTTTCTTTTTTGTTTAGGAAAAAAATTACAACTTTAGATGATAACAAAACAAAGTAAAACTAATTTATAATAAAGAAGTCAGATTGTTAGGAGATGAATTTGATTGAATTTTTATTGTGTTAGGAAGTCTTTGGAATATGAACCAAATATCTTGGATATTTGACTAGGCTAAGACACTTGTACATGTTTACCATCGAAAATACTCTTTTTCCAAATGTGCGTTACATTTTAACATGTTTATATTCACATTTATTCTCAGGAAACTCCAAATGTTGAAGCCATACGGGTTCATTGGTCTTACATTGCAGAGCGACCATTGAAACGTGCAGACTTCAAAGTGATGTGTAACCTAAGATTGCTAATTGTGTATGGTGGCCACAGATTGAACGCTTCCCTAGACCTTCCCGATTCTCTTCATTATCTTTACTGTGATTGGTATCCATTGGAATCTTTGCAGTCAAATTTTTGTCCGGAAAATCTAGTTGAGCTACACATGCCCTATAGCAATGTTAAGAAGCTTTGGAGTGTAGACCAGGTATATTATATTATATTATATGCCTATTTTAATTCTTGTATAAAATCAAGTGTAGAAATTATATTAATTCTTTATATTTCTATTTCATTTGTTGCAGATGCTTGTCAACTTACAAGTTATCGATCTGCGTCACTCCATAAATCTAACTGAAGTTCCAAATCTCTCTGAGAGTCTAAAAATTGTGCACATAAATCTCAATGGCTGTTTTAGTTTGGTTGAAATTCCTGGGTGTTTTCAACATCTTGACAAGCTTACTCATCTTCATGTTCAAGACTGCACCAGCCTCAAGTATCTTCCAGAGATGCCAAGAAATATTCAACACTTAAATTTACGAGGCGCTGGTATAAAGGAGTTGCCTGAATCAGTTTGGTCTAACAAAAATATTTCTTACTTAAATATAGGTCGTTGCAAAGACCTTGAGAAACTTCCAAGCAACAACTGTGAGCTAAAAGTCTCTAATGTTTTGGGTATTGAGAGCTGCACATCTCTTGGTGAGTTTTCTGAGCTTCCCAGGGATATAACTAAATTATCATTGGTTGATTTCAAGAGACTTGTGAGTCTACCAACCCACATTTGTAAGTTGAAATATCTGGAGGAACTCAATCTATCTGGCTGCTCTAAACTTGAAAACTTCCCAGAGATCTTGGAGCCAATGGAACATTTGGTGTCTCTTCGTTTGAAAGAGACAGCTGTCAAAATGCTTCCTTCGCCTATTGAAAATCTAATTAGGCTTCAAACTTTAGACCTTAGTGGCTGCAAGCACCTTAAGGATGTCCCTGATGGTCTCGTTTGCTCAACCTCATTGCAAGAATTAAATCTGAGTGAAACCAAGGTTAGGAGCATACCTACAAGCATCAAACAAGCTTCTCGGTTGTCTAAACTCTTCTTAGTCGGCTGCGAGCAGCTTCAATCTTTACCACAGCTCCCAGTGCTATGTAATGTTGAAGCTGAAGGCTGCACGTCGCTGAAGACAGTGTCAAGTACAAGGACAGCACTCACACAAGGTTGGGTTCAACATGATTGCTTTTGCAAACGTTTTATTAATTGCCCAAAATTGGATAATAATGCAAGGAGCAACATAATGGAAGAAGCACAGATTAGAATTATGCGAGAGGCAACTAGTGCTCCATCAAAGGGCACTCCTTGGCCTGAGATTCAGGTTGTATGTCAGGGAAAAGAAATTCCAAATTGGTTCAGCTATCAAAGTGAGGGATCTTCAGTAAACATCAAGCTTCGTCCAGATTGGTTTCAAACAGGTTTATTTGGTTTCGCTCTGTCTGCTGTTGTTTCTGGGGTTCCAGAGCCGCAATGTTCCTTGATTGTAAGAGCTAATTTCATTGTCAAATTCATGGGTGAAAGCCATGAACTGTTCACTTCTGTATTCTCTATCCCACAAGACAGCCGCCAGAACGATAGCCGCCAGAACGACTACAGTTACGACCAATATCACGTGCTTGTGTGGAATGAGGCCTTTAGTAGTGAAAGGGTAGCAGAAAAATGCTCCCCTAATGTTTACAAACTTGTCAATGAGGCCTCTGTTGACTTCTACCCTGTTGCCTTATACCCGCGGCCTTATTATGGCTTCGCAATCGAGTATTCCGGTAGTAGCATAATTGATCCAGCGGGCAGCTTGCCACCTTCCAAACCCATGAAGGTGGAAAGCTGTGGTATACGCCCGTTGTATGCCGAAGATGTTGAGAAATTCAAATTTGATCATGTCTTCATGTCGACGGAACCAAAAGTAGAAGAAGAAACAAGACAAGATGACGATTCCGAAGGTGGTCGATCAAGAGATGAGCCTGAAGCATGTGGATCAAGTGAAGAGTCTGAAGCAAATGATATTCATGAATATGGGTCCTATGGGGAAGCCTGTGGATCAAGTGGAGTCTGAAGCAAATGATAGTCATGGATATGGGTCCTATGGGTTCGAAGTCATTGGAACTGAATATGATTCGGACTTTTTAATCCAACAATCCTAAGCATCTTATCCAATAGAATTAGGAAATACTTTAGGGGAAATTTGTACTGTGAGAGCTCACTTGTCTGTTCAAGAAATAAGACAACAAATAGGCAAGACTTGTTATTTTAGTGTTGTTTATACTTTATACGTTATAAAGCGCAAGTTATTGATAAGTGTGTAATATCCTATTTGTTATCTTTAAAACTTGATTTACAAGTCCAGCGACATCTTGAAAGACCTGTAAACAGGTAAGGTTTATTGGGTTTGGGTCAGATTCAATCTGATCCGTTAAGCTAACGGATCATCCGAATCTAACCCGTTAATCTAATAGGTCATCCGTTTCACCTGTTAACTTATTTATTTATTTTTAAAATTTTTTTTTTGCATTCCAATGCAACTGTACTCTTAAGTGACCCTCACGCGGCTGGAAGCTGTAGCATTTCTAACCGCGCGCCTTTGGCAGGCATCCTTTGATGAATTTTTGGATCTGCTCACCAAGTATTGCCTATGAAACTATAGTATAATCAATATTTACAGAGAGTCATCAAAGCGCAGAAGTTATTGGTTCAGAGGCCACCAGGGCGATACATCATGAAATGCCTGTGGAGCTTCTGCGTGCTAGTCTTCCTCACACAGATGAGCATCAGCGGAAGCTTTTGTCAGATTTTGCTCATCGATCAATGCCCATTTCTGGTCTTAATGCCCATGGCGGGAGCGGAGGTCGAATGAACTCTGAATCAGTGAGGGGATAATGGAGGACCTACAAGTTTTCTGAAAAAAAACATAATCTATCATTGGTCGGCGATTCTTTGAGCGGAGGTCAGATTCTTTAACAAAGTTTTCTGAAAAAAAAACATTATCTATCTTTGGCCGGCGATTCTTCCATCAATATGTATGCCAAATTTGGTCACTTGGATTACGCCCACCAACTGTTCGATGGAATGCGCAGGAGAAACCTTGTCTCTTGGACCGCTCTCATTTCCGGGTACGCCCTATGCGGGCAACCCCAAAAGTGAAATTACTCAAACCTTCTCAACTAACGGTGAAATTACTCAAACCTTCTCAACTAACGGATCTAACGGGTTGACCCAAAGTGACCCATTATTTAATGGGTTGTTAACGGATTCTTCCGTTAACGACCCGGCTCGTTAAGCATCCATCCAAATATTAATATTAACGAGTCGGGTTAACAGATCGGGTCCAAAAATGCCAGGTCTACTTGAAATTCGCCTTTATATTTGTTGACCCTAGAAATTACAAAACCTACGTGGCGCGCAGGCCGAGTATATTCTAAGCTAACTACGTCCTTCGGTGATTGCGGGGCGTGCCAACTCGTCGGCCGAGGCTCGGCCGAGGAGTAAATTTGATGATGTTGCGTTGGGTCGCGCTACTGACTTCTGCGTCTTGCGATTGCGGCCGAGAAAGGAACACGTCTCGGGCTCTTGGGTTCTCGAGCCTGAAGACAAGGCTGCTATTCTTACAAAGTTCACGAACCGAATTCGGCTTTCAATGTGCCGAACGTAATAACTGTAACACCTCACTTCGCCGAGAAGGCTAATGAGATGACCTCGACCAATAAGGATTCGGAAACCCTTCTCGACCGAGACTTGGATAGGTAATCGACCGTTCTCGCTGCAGTGCTGTTGATGCCAACGGAAGATACTGCGAGACCGACCGACTCTACGGTGACAGAGCTATCTATGCCGACTTAAGATATCACCGGTTGCTTTCACAGTGCTGTTGATGCCAACGGAAGATGTGTCGGCGAAAAAAGAAAATAAAAAAATCTCAAGGTGTTGAGAAAGCTTGCGCAGGGCAGTTTTTTGTGTGTTGGAGAGGTCTTTTTCCCGTTGCCATTGCATCTGTATTTATAGGACTGATGTACTTACTTGGCACGGCCTGACTCTTATTTCAAATTCCCATATCTGACGTGACTTGATCTTTAAAGGATTTGATCTTTGCTGATGTGGCTTCTCCACTTGCTTTCCTCCATCCATCTTTACGGAACCAACCCAAGAAATAAGCATTAAAAACCTAGCCTACCTTATCATCACATCACCAAAAAGACCTACGTTCCTAGGCTTCCTTTAAATGAATATTAAATTCATTTTATCTCATCATTATCCAAGACCATGACTTTAAAATCATCAAATCCCCAAGTTTTTTCCAATCTGCACGTTCTTTGCTAAACATCCAAATTAATTTGAACTGTACCTCTTACTTGAGGATATAATTTGCATCCTATCCATCCCGTTTAAGAATATGTCAAGATAATTCAAATTAAAAGATAATTATGATAAAAATCATAATATTATCTTTTAACAAAAATATCTTCACTTTTCCATCCGTGAGAACTATGTTTACTCTACGGCCTCGATTACACGGGCCGATGGTGTAAATTTGGGTCAAAACAATATTATAAACTTGGACTAGGTCATACGCCAGGCCAGGACAAAGTAAAAATCTCATGACCAAGCATGATAGTTTGAACATTCGACACAACAAAAATACACGATAGTTCGATGGCTGAACTGCAATAAGCAAAAAATATGAATGGCCCGAATGCAGTAAGCGTTCTTGTTTGAAGCAAACAAAAATCAGCGAAACAAATTTTATTAGAGAGGGTAAAAAATTACAGCAAATTGAGGGTGAAAAAATTGAAATAATAACAATAAATTAATAACCAAACACTGGAAAAAAGAAAGTGGGAGTAAGAAGAAGGAACACACTTGCCTGGAAAACAGGGGGTCGGGATTGCAATCCAGGCAGCTAGCTAATCCACTTGCTGTTATGATTTGCAGAGTCTGGAGATAAGTAAGAGATGAAACGGAAACGCTACTCTCTGTCTCTCTCTCTTTTCTCTGTGCGTGCGTGTGTACTGTGTGTGTGAGAGAGGAAGGAGATAAAGTTCGGGCCATCTGCACGGATGATACTTAGTTGCTGTCTGGGTAGTACTCATTTTACTCACCAAGCTATGTGGTCCAACAGGAATACATCTGTCATTTGAAAGTCTCTATACAACATCTGTGCGTGTTTACCAACCGGGGTTGGAATGAAATGAAAGGCAATCATTCATGACCGAAAGGATTCCAGTGTCTACTATCCATTGGAGAATAAAAATTTATGCGGGGTCCACTCAAAATCAGCAATCC
Organism: Malus baccata; assembly: GCA_006547085.1. Lineage (NCBI taxonomy): Eukaryota > Viridiplantae > Streptophyta > Magnoliopsida > Rosales > Rosaceae > Malus > Malus baccata. Next base: position 164,747 of record VIEB01000791.1, read on the forward strand.
AATTCCTAATATTCTCGGAATCAGACTACCGAACAATAACTAGTATTCGGATTCTGGGACAAAGCCTTCATCCGGAATCACGTTTTTCTACCCAAGACACCCTTATCTTATCCAGAAGAGTTCAAAAATAGTAAGGTATCGATGAATCATTGAGAATGGATCATCCGAGGGAGGCAGCTGGATCTGAGAGAAGTTATGGGTTAAATCTCTTTGCATCGAGAAAGGCAAAGACAGCTCCATATTTCACTCACAATCTTTACACCCTACACAATACACATATGTGGTGACATTATGAAGGGTACAACAATACCATCTGGCTCACTATCCACACCAGGGTTTCCACCATTAGTGGTTTCTTATGAGCGAGATGAAGCAAAACTATCCACACGAGGGTTTCCACCCTTAGTGCCTTCTGTTATACTGTAGCAAGCTGGCGTATGTTCGGTCCCAGATTCCTATATACAGAGACTCGTCATCGGGACTCATTGATACACCGGATATCTCCCCAAAAAAATCAATCTCTTGCCGCACTTTGTAGTATGCCTTTGTGCTATATATATGCACAAAATCTGCAGGTTCCGCGACCACCAAGAACTGACCATCTGATGAAAAGCGAATTGACCTAGCAGCACCCAAGCTATTCTTCAGAACGGCAACTGGCAATGAAAGATTTCTTATGTCCCAGACTCGGGAAGTCTTGTCCTGGTTTCCAGTGGCAAATATGCAACCATCAGGATGCCATGCTGACGCAAAAGAGTAATCCAGATGACCAACGACCTTAGCAATAGTCTGGAATGACAAAAAAAAAAAAATACAAAGTTGTATATGGTTAGTAAACGGTTCCCATCTTTGAAAATAAAACCTGGAAAATGCTTTTAGGGGTAAATTTGGAATTTAGAAGCACAACTGCTCTGCTAACACAAAGTTAAGGTATATTAAAAGATAAACAAAAAGTAGATATCTCTATGCTGAACAATTATAAAAACAACTATGTAAGCAAAAATCTGTTATCGTATTAAAGATGACACTTGTATTGGTATTTTACCACCATTAACCATTTCCTCGAAGTCTACATGTCTCGCGTTCAATTTTCACAGTTTACCTCATCTTATTAGCAAGAATATTTCTATGGAAAGAAACGCAACAAAATAAGTTACAGACAAAAGTATCATGATCAGGAAAAAGATCTTGGTACCTTCCCATTCTGCGAATCCATGAGCAATGCATCTACATGATCACCAACAACGGCAACAAGCCTACGATCTGGGCTTATTGATGTATGCTGCAAACAAGGTGAGCTCCACGTTAAGTAAAAGAGTTATGGGAGGAATAACCACAGAAACCAACACATTAATTCCAGTTTAAGCAATTGCAGATCACTTCCAATTTACAAGCACTTAAGTATATTGCACTCTTCTATTTCAAAGAGGTAATTTGTTTCAAGTCTGCAAAATATTTTCAATACTAGGATTGGCTCAATCAACATTTTGTGCTTTAAGGAGAGGGTCAACGAAGAAAATTTTTGGCAAGTGGTATCGTCCAAAATATGAAAAGGAATTTTGGCAAGTTGGAGAGGAAAATTGTTCCTATGTCATTAGCTGAAAAGGAATATTGCTTCAATTTATCTATAAAAGAAAACGATATGTCCATCAAGGTAAACCAAAATATGAAATTAATCTGTGACCTACACCAGTCACCAATTTCCTTTTATTTTAAAAATTGTCCTTGTCCTCAGCATGCCCAATTGAACAAAATNCCAATCTATCGTATATTTCAACAGCATTTGTGATGGCATTGTCATCATGTGTGGTCCGGGTACAGAAACTTACTCCTTGCTTATCAAGAGACTGCAGATAAAGACAGAAAAATATGATTTAATACTTTAACTGAACATTAACCATAAAAATAATCCTTTAACAGACTAAAGCGCTAGTTTGCATCTGATAATGAAAAATATAGAATTACAAGAAACAAATAATATCCAACCAGAAATGAGCGCCCAAAATGCCATCAGTAGCTACCACATCAGTTGAACTTAATCAATTCATTAACAAATCATTGCTGAAACCAAAGATATGCATGCACAAAGAAAGGACCATGTCAAACCATTCTTACTAGTAGTACAACAAAAGAGCAACAAAACCGCTTTCCTTATCCAAAAACTGAGCTCAGTGCGGATCCTAGTACACCGGATTAGTTATGCACTTTCCTAATCTAATTCCTAACCAGCATTTGTTCCAGGTTCAAGTCCGGGAAGGTGTCCCTTATGATGCCTATCAAAGAACAGCTTCCATTACCCTCAACCTCAAGACTATTCCAAAAAGTTTTCACATACCTCAACAAACACTTACCTGCACACTGTCACTGATATCCAATATTAGTCGGTTCTTACATTTCATTTAACTTAAATTCAGTCAAATATTTTACAATATATTTAGACAATTCCCTGTCCATAATAGAATCTAGGCTTCAACATGCAACAATCTTGCGTACAAAATGGTATTCACACTCAACACAACATGTAAAAAATAAATATTAACAACCCCCTTCACAAAGTTAATAATATTATTACAAAATTCATTTTTGTTTTCCTAGGTAGAAAGTATTAATTTCAAGACAGAAATTACGAGCACCACACAACATGGATCATAATATAAAAAACCAAACTATTCATGTCTGACTCCCCTGAAAGCCGATATTGCCAGTTGTTCTGATTGGTCAAGGACAAACTAAACTGGAGTTCAAACTCTGGTAGCGAGGTCATATCTCTACCCAAAAAAAAAAAAAAGTAATTTTCCAAGATCAAATACAGTAACCAAATTTCCAGCCAGCTAATGGCATTAGCTCTTTTCTTGACAAGTCAATGGCAAAGCAAAATCATCAGAATGGCACGATCCCAGACAAGTCTAATTGTCAGATTTACCAAACAATACGTCTAATGTGGAAATACTTAACTCTCATCAAACAGACANGAAAATTGTTCCTATGTCATTAGCTGAAAAGGAATATTGCTTCAATTTATCTATAAAAGAAAACGATATGTCCATCAAGCTAAACCAAAATATGAAATTAGTCTGTGACCTACACCAGTCACCAATTTCCTTTTATTTTAAAAATTGTCCTTGTCCTCAGCATGCCCAATTGAACAAAATAAAACTGATTTGAAAGCTTGACTTCCTAGTTGACATCTCAACAATTTCCAAATATATCAGAAATAATACTCTTCAATGCACAACTTAGCCTTCTAATATTAATATCCAGGGAGGTTGGAGTCAATGAAAATCACAGAAAGTGAAAGTGTAAAGACAAATATGTAGATTCTTAGTATAGAAGTAGAAAAAGGCAGGTAAGTTTATCTGACAGAAACCATCAATATGAATTAAGTTCTTAGGATGACTCACATTCACTGGCCAAGGGAAACGAAAGTGATTCAAAAGCTGAAACTTCTCCATGTCATATTCTCTTATGCCGCAGTCATTATTGGATGCCATGAAATGCATTCCACCCCTGAAAAAGCGTTTCTATATCAAGTTGTGTTTTATTGAAAGAAAAAATTCAGACGAACAGATCTTCAGAACTAGCTAAAATACCCCAATCTATCGTATATTTCAACAGCATTTGTGATGGCATTGTCATCATGTGTGGTCCGGGTACAGAAACTTACTCCTTGCTTATCAAGAGACTGCAGATAAAGACAGAAAAATATGATTTAATACTTTAACTGAACATTAACCATAAAAATAATCCTTTAACAGACTAAAGCGCTAGTTTGCATCTGATAATGAAAAATATAGAATTACAAGAAACAAATTACATCCAACAAGAAATGAGCACCTAAAATGCCATCAGTAGCTACCACATCAGTTGAACTTAATCA
>VIEB01000791.1:169037-183503 GCA_006547085.1 Malus baccata
AAAAAAAAAAAAAAGTAATTTTCCAAGATCAAATACAGTAACCAAATTTCCAGCCAGCTAATGGCATTAGCTCTTTTCTTGACAAGTCAATGGCAAAGCAAAATCATCAGAATGGCACGATCCCAGACAAGTCTAATTGTCAGATTTACCAAACAATACGTCTAATGTGGAAATACTTAACTCTCATCAAACAGACATGCACTGTCAACACGCTATTGAGATGTAAACATTAGAAACTCACTTTACAAGTAAGCTCTCCTTGAAAGCCACCAGCAACAAGAAAATTGTCCTTGACGGCCAGTGTGCTTATCTGAGTCTGCATAAAACCCTCCAATAAACTTCCTGCATGTTTCTGCAAGACCATAGAACTTGGCAAACTTAAACTATGGACACAAATAGAGGACAAATAGCAATTATAAGGAACACTTCAACATATGTAACATAATTGGGAGGGGGAGGGAGAGAGCATAAACCAACAAAAGCTGAAAAACAATGAAAAACAATCCATTTGATTACTTTATTTTCTTTCAAAGAAACTAGATCATACACATTATGTACAGGAGGTTGTACTACCTCTGTTGGGGCAACATGTCCTGCAAAATTGAGAACCTCAGACAAATTCCCAGATAGAGAAGACCAATGCATGACTGAAAAGTGGGACATGAAGTAGACATCATGCTTTGAAGTGGCCCAAACCAAATTTCTCAGCTGCATGTAAAAATCAATAAAGAATGTCAAGTAGGATATAAAGGTAAACTTCGTGAACATTATCGTGGAAAAGTTTTATGAACATTAGCTTGCGAAAACAGCTAAAAGGAGTGGATAACTTTATCTTGTTAGAGTACAAAAAAGTATCATTTAACTAAAGCAAAATTATCCAAGGCAATAAGTTCATACACACAAAACCCATGAGAGAGAGAGAGAGAGAGAGAGAGAGAGAGAGAGAGAGAGAGAGAGATTAGTGGTGAAGTATACCATCAAAAAATGTAAAAATAATAAACAGCTATGGCATTGCAAGTCCACAAACCTGGAAATGAAGGATTGTAGGTTTAACCAGTCTTGTATTATGGAAGAAGTCATAGTAGTTTCCACCTTTCTGCATTTGTTTGCACTCCTGGTCAAAGTTAACACATATTATTAGTGACGTCTGCTAACTTCAATAGTGACTTGCTAATTGGGGAAATGAAATGAAGAAAATGCTCGAGAACAAGAAGAAAACCTTGTCCACAGCTTCCCCAGATAAAGGGATGTTCTCATAATTTCTGTACTGTTCTAGCCTTGTCAATCTGTATTTTTCCTTTGTTATGCTCAATCTGTCCCATGGAATACCTTGAATGTCCTTTCCCTTTCTTGCTTGTGCAGATGACGTATCTGACACTTTGGTAAGCTGCTCAAACTGAAGAACAAGGAATTTCAAGTCCATTTAGTACAACTGGAAAAAACAAAGGATTGAACAATGGGAGCCAAGAGTTGATGGAAACAAACCATGTCATATTCATCAAGACCCATATCTCCACCTTGATTTTCTTCCTCCACATCCTCAACAAAATCAGACATGTCCCCTTCATCCGCCATATAATCGAATTGATAGCCCTGCTGGTAAGACAAGCTCTATCTGCATTCAAAGTTCACAATTTCAACATCTTCAATACAATTCCAGCACACTTTATAATCACCAAACACACCCACAGACTTGCTGATTGATCATAATTCATTTCCCACATAAACATATGTACCGATATAAAAAAACCGAAAAGAAAAACCCAATTCCCATGAAATGAACAAACAAGAACATATAGATATGGCAACATAACAGATAGAAGAATCTATACATGTTATTGAAAGTCTACAGTTCCTCTGACATCTAAAAAAATCTAAAAAAAAAAAAAAAAAAACTACATACCGCCAAAGAAAACAAATTTATGGGAAGCTCAACTACTAATTCTAACAAAATATTAATAAAATTTGCATATACTTTCATCACATACACACAAACACAAACACCCCAACCAGAAAGGACACGACTTTGAAACCATGTCTGAGCGTTTTCAAATCAAACTATTCAAAACAATAAAAGCAACAACAACAACAACAAAAAACTAAAATTGAATAATAATAATTGAAACCCAGAAACCCTAGGTCAAAAATTGGGGGAAAAAAAAATTGAGAGAGATTAGCGGAAGGGAGGAAACAAAAAGCACCTGCCTGAAAAACTGAGATTTGGGCTTTTCTTTTTTGCAAAGGAAGTGAATGGATTTCAATCAATCAACCAATCAGGCAACAGCTACCCAGCTGTTGGCATGATTTGAATTGCAAAGCCTGGAAAGAAAACTAAAGAAAAGGGAAAAATTTGCTCCTCCTTCAACCCCTATTTCTCTTTTCTCTCTCTCCGTGAATGTGTGTGGGAGACTCTCATTATTAAGCCACGTCAATATTTTATATATATATTTTTTTATTTTATAAAAAAATAATATAATTTAACCTTGATCATACAAAATAGGAGGATACGGAAAGTGGGAGGGCAGACGTGTGTCGATCGCGTCAAAAACTGTTATCAAATTGTGTGTGTGAATGAGAGAGGAGAGAGAAACAGATGAGAGAGAAAGAGAGTGGGTGAGAGATAACGATGCAAAAATAATAATTTGATATTTTCAGTGGGGGCGATGGATGGATGGACGGACTGTGAAGATATAAGAGCAACTCCACCGTAGAAGCCCTCCCCCAAGCAATCCACTATTCAATCCATCCTGTGAACAGTAACTGCCCTTAATGAACAGTAATTGTCTTTTGCATCTCCACCGTTGCACTTGAATAGCCCTAGCAATAGGCAATAAAATAATATTAATTTTTTTTTTTACAAAATAATAGTAAATAAATTTATTTGTAATTTCAGATAAGATATTATAAATCGTTCTCGTTGCGCCACGTGTCATTTACCCAAAACGACTACTATTGGTCATAGATTTCAATAAGATTTTTATCCAATGTCATCGTGCCACGTGTCGTTATCTTTTCAGAATCTTTTAGGACAGATTTCGATCAGATTTTAATCGTTCTCGTTGCGTCACGTGTCATTATCCGAAAAGATAATTATTGGTGATGGATTTCGATAAGATTTTTATCCAATGCCGTTGTGCCACGTGTCGTTATCTTTTCAGAATCTTTTATGATAGATTTCGATCAGATTTTTAACGAATAACGGCATGCCACGTGGCATTATCTGAATGAATGTTGAATCTCCATATAGCCCAAAATGAGAAGGAAGAGGATGAGGAGCGAAGAAGGAGAGATGACGAAGTAAGAATGGCCAGAGACTCACATTCCCGTCGAGTCATCCAAGCTGTGGCTCAGATATGCAGGCCCACCCGTTCCGAAAACCTTGATAGAAACAGGCAACGACGAGGTGTGGAGCTGTTGGACGATTATTTTGTCTATAACAGTGCATTTCCTGATACGTACTTCAGACGTCGTTTTAGAATGGAACGACATTTGTTCAACAAAATCATGATTGCTGTTTGCAACCATGATTTTTACTTTGTGCAAAAAAAGGATGCTTTTGGTGCTATGGGTCTCCTTCCCGAGCAAAAAATTATTGTTGCGCTGTGGATGCTTGCATATGGAGCATCTGCAGACCAAGTGGATGAGATAGCGAGGATAGGGAAATCAACCATTCTTCAGTCCCTGATGAGGTTTTACGGAGCAATCGAATCTATCTACACCGCAGAGTACCTTCAGCAACCTACTCACATGGACTTGGAAAGGCTTCTGAAGAAGGCCGAGATGTGAGGTTTTCCTGGGATGATTGGGAGCATTGATTGTATGCATTGGACGTGGAAAAACTGTCCAAGTGCATGGCAATGCGCTTATGGAGACAAAAAAGGAGCAAAAAGTATCATTTTGGAGGCAGTGGCATCTTTTGATACATGGATTTGGCACGCCTTTTTCGGGGTTCCGGGAGCTCAAAATGACCTCAACGTCCTTGCCTAATCCCCAGTGTTCAACGATATCCTGCAAGGAAATGCACCAAAAGTCACGTATGAGGTCAACGGACGTATGTACGACATGCCATACTACTTAGCTGACGGCATTTACCCAAGGTGGTCAACATTTGTCAAAACAGTGCCACGTCCGCGAAGTGCAAAGGAAAAACACTTTGCAAGCTGTCAAGAGAGGTGCAGGAAGGATGTGGAGCGTTGTTTCGGTATCCTCCAAGCTCGCTGGGCGATCGTCAGGGGTGCTGCCAGATTGTTTGATGTAGAGTTGCTTCGATCCATCATGATGACGTGCATCATTCTTCACAACATGATTGTGGAAGATGAGTATGATTATAAAGCTGTTGATGAATATGAGCCAGACACGATGAACAATTCAAGAACACATATATATTGTGCTCATGACGCAACCGATGAGCCCATGCAACATGAGTCATTAGAAAGGGATGGACGTTACAATGAAATGGTCATTCAACGATATACTGCATTTCAAAGGTCAGACATGCACAATGCCCGGCAAAATGACTTGATAGAGCACCAGTGGGCATTGAAACAAGCTGAAGATAATTAAGTTCATTTAGTGTATTTTTTATTATTTGGTATGTCTATGTAATTTTATTTGATGTGTTTTATTTTAGTTCATTTAGTGAGGTTTTTATTAGTTGGTGTGTTTATGTAATTTTATTTGGTGTGTTATATTTTAGTGAGGTTTTCATTATTTGGTGTGTTTATGTAATTAATGAGGTTTTTATTATTTGGTGTGTTTATGTAATTTTATTTGGTGTGTTTTATTTTGGTGTGTTTATGTAATTTTATTTGCTGTGTTTTATTTTGGTGTGTTTATGTAATTTTATTTGGTGTGTTTTATTTTAGTGAGTTTTTTTTTATTATTTGGTGTGTTTATGTAATTTTATTTGGTATGTTTTATTTTAGTTCATTTCGTGAGTTTTTTATTTGGTGTGTTTTATTTCGTGAGTTTTATGTAATAAATTGGAAACAACATAAAATACTCTATTCAATAAATAATAAATTACAACCCAAGGTGATTAGAAAACTATGGGCTCCGATTACAAAAAGTACTCTAATCATCATCACTTAACCAATTTGTGGTGCTAGGATGATCTTCTCTTGTCGTGCTAGGACCATCTCCTCTTGCTCCCGCTTCTCTTGCACGCCTCCTACGCTCCACATCCTCTGTCTCTGACTTCCAAAAATATTTAGAATTTGGAGACTTCCCTTCTAAATGCGTGTTCATAATCTCACGATCTTGTTGAGCCATTATTTCTTCTCTAACCAGTTCCCTTTCTTGCCTAAGTAGCTATCTTTCTCTCTCATTCGCTTGAAATTCTCTCTCAACAGCTACAACTTTTGCCTCCTCTCTAGCCTTATCAGCCTCAAATTTCGCCATTTCCCGCGCCAAAGTCAATTCACTATGGCGAGTAAGTTCTTCCATGTACTTTGCATAATCATGCTTGGAAGCACTTCCTTTTCTCTTTGAAGCCTTCTTACCTTGAGACCTAATTGGATAACGGGTCGAACCTGATGCTTGTTCAGGGATGGGCGTTTCGGGCACTTCTTCTCCATCATCTTTATGTGAGCCATTATCAGGTGTAGAGTGTAGAGGGGTGTTGTTCATGACAACTTCTGGACCGACATGCATAACTCTGATTTATTTTTGCTTTTGGTTTTGGCACCATACCAAACTTGTGCTTGAATTAGCTACACAATGGGGGAGAAGAAATAATTATAATCAAAGTAGGTAACAAATAAATAATACAAACAAATAAATAATACGAACAAATAAGTATAATTAAAGTAGGTAACAAATAAATAATACAAACAAAAAATTATAATCAAAGTATGTAACAAATAAATAATACAAACAAATAATTATAATTAAAGTAGATAACAAATAAATAATACAAACAAATAATTACAATGTAAATTTGGGTATAGTACAAAAAAATAAATAATATATTGTTACTTGATCCGTGTAATTTTCCCCACTTCGAAGATTACTACTAGCTTGTGCCAATGCGTCTCTCCAAATACTAAACGATTGGCTAAGTAATTTCCAACGACTAGACATCGATTCTTTGGTTCTACTCCCACCCATTTTTTCAAGATAATTGGTATGAATAAGACTCCACATTTCTCGCAACTGCATCTCATTACCCGTACGCGAACTATGAGTAATTTCAACCCAACTAGTACACAATGCAACATCTTCAAGAAGTGTCCAATTCGTACCTGCATCAGTAGTCATTTTATTGAAAAAAATTGGATTGAAACTTTGAGAGAAAGATAGGAATGTGATTGAAAGTAGTTGAGAAAATATGAAATTATGGTGTAAGGTAGATGATAATGAGAAGGCATTTATAGAAAAGTAGAAACATTTTTTTAAAAGAATTTCAGATATTTTTTTTCGGATTTTTTACAATTTTTTTAATTTTTTTATTCAAATAATTAATCTCTACCGTTGGATTTTAAAAAACTTGAATTCCAACACTCCAGATTGTGCTAAGTGTCACAACGGTAACTTTTCTTAATTTTAAAACTATTTTTTCTTTTTATTTATTTATTTATTTATAAAGCATATTAATATCGACCGTTGAACTCAGATCGAACGGTTGATATTAAATAAGAATTTTTTTTACCGTTGAGATCGAACGGTCAAAGTTAAAGAGCCGTTGAGATCGAACGGACCGTGGGAAGCCACGTGACTTCCCAACAATAACATTTCAGTCTGAAAAGTGGGCTGATTTTTTTGAAAAGATGTCGGGCGACGCGCCCCCACGCATGAGTGGGGTGCACGCGCCTGACAGAAAAAAATAAAAAAAGGGCCTGCTGCAGGGCTGACGTCAACCCTGACAGCCAATCCACTCGGGCTCAAGGCCTGGCAATTCTTCACAGGCCCGGAGCTCGAGCCTCCACCTCCACTCGAGCTCCTTCACGCTGGAGTGAATCCACAGGGCCTCGGGCCCTTTTCTCTCGCCTGTACCCCGAGCAATCCACCACGGTGGAGTTGCTCAATGTCACGTGTTCATTTGTCGACAAGAAACCTCATTTGCACCGTTGTTAAGTCCCTTGGACTATTCACTATTTAATATACCCAGTAAACAATAATTGTCTTTAATGAACAGTAATTATCTTTTGCATCTCCACCCTACACCCTGACAATAGGTAATAAAATATTTGTATTTTTTTAATTTATAAAATAATACAAAATAATTTTATTTGTAATTTGGAATAAGATTTTTAATCGTTCTCGTTGCGCCACGTGACAAAATATGAAATTGTGGTGTAAGGTAGAAGATAATGAGAATGTATTTATAGATAAGTAAAATCATTTTTTTTTTTTAATTTTTCAAAATTTTTTCCAGATTTTTATTAATTTTTTACAATTTTTAATTTTTTGTTCACATAATTAATCTCTGTTGTTGGATTAAAAAAAATTGAATTCCAACATCCCAAATTATGTCACGTGGCACAACGGTAACATTTCAGAATTTTAAACTCTTTTTTTAATTTATAAAACCGAATAACGTGAACTGTTGATCTCAGATACAACGGCTGAAATTAAATAAGATTTTTATATTTTTTTTATCTTTGGAAATCCAACGGTCCATAAATTGTTAATCAAATAGTGTGTATATATATGCTTGACGAGTTCTAGTTTTGGCAGTAATGATGAGTTCTAGTGTTGGCCAACAACAATTTGCTGTGTTTCGTAGTAATGAAATAGTGTATCAACTATTTCATTCACAGATGTTAATAAAACATTAGGAGTAACAGCGTGGTCGAAATATATCAAAGTGACTTGAATCAATGTAAAAAGTGAAAGGTAATTCCATTCTCCATACCTATGCTCACGCTCGAGAAAGGAAATTCCAAGTGAAACCACTTTTTGAGTAGATATACATAGCTGAACAGGACGAAGGTAATGGAGCCATTGATGCAGAGGTTGAGAACTCAGTTGCTGCACTGGACATACACCAATCAGCTATCTTTATGCATATGTTGCCTCCATGAAGAGCTTGATCACTTATCTGTGCCACTTCATGGCCTGCAAGGGAAGGAAACATTTAATAAGGTAAGGGCAACAAAGGAGTCCAACACTTTCGCAAAGACATAAACAACTCTTCATAAGCAAGCAGGAGATCTCTGAGAAAATTTGTGGTGAAATTATGCACTTGTAAGTTTTAGACTTGACTTTTCCCAAATCCACCAGTAGGTCAGGAAGAAAAGCCTCTGCATAGAACCAAATCCTGGTTACTGTGGTAACAGAATTAGAAAAATGTTTGACCCGTATCTGTCCACATAGTAGGGCTCGTACTATGTAGTCATCGAAAGCCAATTCATCATTTTCGGAGCATAAACTAGGATACAACCAAATTTAGAATGATCCATAGAACACACTCCATTTTATCAAAGATGATAATCTAATACATTGAAAAGATTAGGGTTACACCTTTAGTTTCCAAACTACTAGAGAAGACCAAGTAAAATAATTACTGATTACTCATCTAGGAAAACTTTTAAACAAAACAGTTATAATTCCTCGAATAAAATAAGAGAATATGAAAAACAAATTCAGCACAAATTTAGATACCTTGTATTAAGCTTCAATTATGTAGGTTGCCTACAATCTGCTTCTTCCATAAGCCAATTTTATTAACAGGAAAGTGAAGGGAAGTGGTTTTGAATTAAGTAAACTTTTCACCTCAGGATAATGTAAGGTATTTCAGAAAAATTACCCTTTAGGTGAAGGGCCATTTGCTTCATATATATAGATACAGACTGTGAGACTTCATCTTTACAGTCATTCATATAACTGCCATAATACCATCCTCGCACTTTGATTATTTTCTGGTAAGATCTGAACACTTGACATTCTTTTCTACCAAGGTTCCATTTGTTGCTTCCCGCCATCATGAACAGAATGAGCATCAACAGTCCAAAACTTCCCTTTCTCCCTGTAGTCAATTATCTCACCCTTCTTATCACCATCATCATCCACATAAAAATCTTCAGGCTCAAACAAACTCTGAAAACCGTCATCATCATCACCATCGGACTCAAAGTCATCACTAGAGCCACCAATCTCAGTGTTGTTAATCCTAGCTTTCTTCCTCTCTCTTCTTAGTCTCTTGCTTTCTCTAACCAACTGCATCAACTTTTCCTTTATCACCAAAGTCTCTTTCTTCTCCAACAGTGCACCCTTGTCATCAAAACCCTCCACTAAAAACACTGAATCTCTCTGCCCTTTCAAGCTCACATAGAATAACTCCGGGTGCCGTATGATCATCCCTCTCAACTTGTTGGACAGCACAAAATCATTCCTAAAATGAGTCAAGTGGTCTATCAAAGTTCTCTTTTCAACCGTCATCCCTAGCACTTCTCTCACCACCAAACAAGCTCTCTTCTCTGCCTCAATTGACTCTTTAGGCAAGTCCGAGATGCGGGTATTGTATGGGCACACATCCGGAATTTCTTTGAATTTGAGCAAAAAATCTTGGTGACGCCTCTTCAAATTTAGACCCTTTCGGAGCGTCAACTGCTTGAATTTCAAAGGTCTGTCTACTATTAGCTCACGTGACTGAACTTCTGGAGATGGTAAAGGCTTTGCCAAGTCTTGGTCCCAGGAGACAAGCTCAAGTGCACGGCCATAGGAGGTGTCAACGGTCTTGAATTTATTTGGATAGTCATTGCATAGACGAGAGCGAAAATTAGGAGGAAGACCAAGATCTGGAGCTAGGTGAACCAACTTTGACAGAAGTAGTCGATGATGAGAAGAGAGCATAAGAAGTTTCTGGAGTTTGGTGGCCAAGGAATCAGAGATGGCTGATTTGAGACTTAATTCCTCAGCAGCAAGGGCTGCTGCAGCTGGGGTTAGACGGACACAGAGTTGTGATAATGATTTAGTTGCATTGGATGGCAAGGGAGCTGTTGGGATTGAGAAGAGTTCAAAAATAGTAGGGTATCGATGAATCATTGAGAGAATGGATCGTGGCTTTGATAGGGAAAGGTAGGCTCGACACTTATTGAGAATATGAATTGGAATATAGCACTTCGGTTTGGAAAGAAGCAGTGTTTGTAGCTTTTGAACAAAACGTATCTTGTTTTGCTTCACAACATGCTTGTCTAGTGAAGGACTGCGGACAGTTTTGACAGATGAGCAAGTAACTGAAAAAGGGATATTTTCTGAGATCCTATTGTTTTTATTATTCCTCTTGACTGTACCTAATAAGCAAGGAGGATTCCAAGGGAGGAAGGTGGATCTAAGAGAAGTGATGGGTAAATCCCTTTGCAACGAGAAAGGCAAAGACAACTCCATATTTCACACTCACAATCTTTACACCCTACACAATACGCATGTGTGGTGACATTATGAAGGGTACAACAATACCATCTGGCTCACTATCCACACGAGGGTCACATTAAACATTTCCAGCCTTAGTGGTTTCTTATGAGCATGATGAAGCAAAACTGTCACAAAGAAGCACAACTATCCAAGTAAGTGCGATGATGCTACGCACTTTATCTACCAGAGATAATAGTGTACCAGCACAATGCTAGACCTTGTTTCCACTATTTTTATCATCTTCACTGGAACATATGGTCGTACCTGTTAACAAAAACAAATTTAATTCACATAATCATGTAATAGGTTCAAAATACATGCATCAGCCCTAAGTTTAGCCACACATACAAGCAAACACAATTTCAACCAAAGTGCAAAGCAGTGTTCTTAGGAAACTGATATCTATAAGCGGAAAAAGGAACCCGCATGTCCCATATTCAGAAGGAGAAGACATTGTACATCTATGACTAGCAAACTTAGCAGTATCAATTTGCCAATTTTGTATTTCACGTTGACTCAACCTAACACCAGAAGACAAAATTCTTCTCCATAAAGGAATCCTACCTAACTATCCGAATCCACAACATTTTCCATTGTGTATGAAACAAACACTAGGTTTCTCTGCAGAAAAATTGAACTTTCCGCTGGGTCTTAAGCAAAACACCCAGCCATGACCTAGTCATCAAATTCTCATGCTCCAGTTATACAATCACGGATAAATAAAAGAAGGTTCAACAACAAAAACCCTCCCAAATAAAAACCAAAGAAATTATGATACCATAACACCAAATGACAAAGAGCGAGCCTTGGCGCAACGAAAGGGTTGCTCCTTTGTGACCGAAAGGTCACGGGCCCGAATCGTGGAAACATGCTCTTTGCAAGCAAGGGTAAGGTTGGGTACAACATCCGTCCCCCTGACCCTAGCAAAGCGAGGAGCCTTTGAGTTGGGGTCGCCCCTTTTCTTTTATCACCAAATGACACAACGACATACATATATACACATCAACAGGGAAGAGGCGCCAGAGGGAACGATCTCATTACAACTCACAAGAACATTAAAAAGAATTCAACCAAAAAGAAAGAACTATCATGCAAAAAATAAAAAATTGAGATAAGAAAAAATAATCATTTGTCCAGAGATAGTGACTGACTAAGAACTTATGCAAAATTGAGTGAAAATCACGGATTTAACCTTAATCAAAAGGGTTCTTCAATACATAAGAAATCAAAAGAAATGAAATTTATGGTACACAACAATGGTAGAAAGTGGGTTATCCAATCCAATTCAATACTAGATGCCAAACAAGGACTAAGATACCCACAAAGAAAATATATCAGTGTTTTCAAATGGAACAATAAAAAAATTGAAATAATAACAATAATATTAATAACCAAACACTGGAAAAAAAGAAGGTGGGAGTAAGAGGAAGGAATAAACACTTGCCTGGAAAACAGAGGGTCGGGAGAGGAAGGAAATGAAGGAATTGCAATCCAGGCAGCTAGCTAATCCACTTGCTGTTATGATTTGCAGAGTCTGGCGATAAGTAAGAGATGAAAGGGAAACACTACTCTCTCTTTCTCTCTCTCCGCCGTCTCTCTTTCTCTCTCTGCGCGGCTCCGCCGTCTCTCCTTTCTCTCTGCGTGCGTGCGTGTGTACTGTGTGTGTGAGAGAGGAAGGAGATTAAGTTCAAATGAGGCCCATTTGCACGGATGATCAATTTAGATTTCAAATGATTTTAATGGATTTTTTTTAGGTGCTAGATATTAAAAGATTTGAATGGACTCTATAATTCCATATAGTTTATGACAGATTTATATAGATTTCTATGGATTTGTATGGATTATTTCTTGGATTTCTTAGGATTTAAAAAAAAAATTAGATATCACATGCAAAGCTGTGGGATCATTTTTAATGAAATCTTGTGGCTGAGATTAACCTCTCCAACTCTCTGCAATTGAAACTCTAATTGTTATGTGTATTCTACTACACCGTCTGAAATCACAGTCCTCAGTCCAAGGACTAGTTAATTGCATATTTTCATACCATAGTCATAGCACAAATTAATAACGTTTAGAATGTATACGGGTTGGACGAATTGATCCAACCCAAGCCAAAGAATATGTGTTTCGAGAGTGACGTTGATTGGTTTTAATAATGAATGGTGACATTTCAAAGGCACCAAAGCATAATTGAACAAGGTGTCTTCTGCAAATAAAAATACAACATAGATAGGAAGTAGTAAAGTGGAAAAGAAGCGTCAGCAAAGGAATTTACATGAAAAGAAATCTGAGGGGGTAAGGATTGGATTCTTGATAGCATTTGGTATTTATACCAAATCCATAAAAAATCATCACTTATCAAAATCCTAGCAAATCCTTGGTAATTTCATTACACCTAGACATCAACAGACTCATTTAAAATCCTAATCGAAAATCCTTTAAAATTCTAATTTGACTACACTCTGATTTCAAAATCTTTTAAAAAATACATTCTGATTTTAAAATCCATTAAAATGCTATCAAATCCTAATTTGACTTCCCCAAGCTATGTGGTCCAACAGGAATACAACATGTGTCATTTGAAATTCTCTCCCACACCCCAGTTTAGGGAAAATTTTTAGTTGTGACGGGAATACGGATGATACACCACGTGTTTTTATGCAAGTAGTAGAAAATTTTAAATTTTAAGTTATTAACCTTTTAACAAATATAACCCACCATTTATATAGGACACATAGTGTACCACTTCGTGTGATGGAAACACTGAAAAATCTCTCCCAGCTTAGTAACCAAACGGCCTCAAATAACCAAGCATTCATCTTTTCTTGTTCCTTTAGGTACCGTTTGGTACGTGGGACGGGACGGGAATGAACGAGAGGAGCTGTTCTGTCCCACGTTTGGTGCGCCTAAAAACTGTGGAACGGGTTGTCCCATAGAACGAAATTTGGCTGATTTTTCGTTCCACCTCTTCCCCCTGGAACGACCCGTTCCACATCTGTGGAACACAAATTTATAACATTTTATGACAAAATTTCTCCTTATCTTTTTCAATATTTACATCATCTATTTCGTCATGTTCCGTCCCGTCCCGTTTTGTCCCATCTGCGTACCAAACGGTACCTTAAGCATTCATTTTTTCTTGTTCCTTTCTTACCATGGCTGATCTACCATGACAGACCACCTAAACCAAAATAATAATCTTCTTCCCATGGCAAATGTAAACCAAAATGATAAAATTCAACAAGTCGGAGTTCCAGACAGAAAAAAAAACACGAGTTTATTAGTTGCACTAAGCTTTTCTCCGTCGACCCCACACACAATCACTACTCCAATCGTCGACTCCACCCAGCAGTGAATGCCACCGTCTTCTGCGGCGGTGAGGATGACGAGTCGGGGCTTCTCGCTTGGTGGTGAACATGGACACGACGCAGGCTTTGCGAGTGAGGTCGAGAGACCTTCGCGGGTGCGAGGTTGTTGAATCCTAGAATATGGAGCTTGCAGGATAATGGCAGAGCCGACGAGGCCGCGGTGACCGGTTATGAGTACCGTCATCAATTTGTTCGAGCGGAAGGAAGACGAAGCGGCGAAGAAGATCTATGTTAGGTAACAGTTTTAAGGGTGAGGTTGTGTTTGGTTACAAAGATAGAAATGAGCAGGGAGATGACATATGTTATATTTTTATTGGGCCATAAAAATTGGTGTGTAAAATGGTTACTGACTTGTATTTTCCCACTTGCACGCTCCTCGTATTAACCATGTTTATGTGTCAAAGTAAAATGTTAATTGACTTTTACCATTAGGTTTTCTACCGTAGGCCCAATTAAATCGGTTTCACCCTAAACTTAGACATGATAAACCAGTTGTATTTGTCGTGTTTGTGTTAACTCATCATTTTGATGTATCACATCATGTCAACCTATTAAGCTAATGAGTGACGAAATTCAAACTCAAACCTGACTCCTTATGTTCGGGTGACACAACCTAAGCTGTGACATATATTAGAAATTATGTTTTCTTTTGGCAAATGGAACTTGAAATCTCAAGAGAAACAAGTAACGCCAAACAACAATCAACAAGGCGTTATATCCAACTATAATTTCTAATCAGGCA
>VIEB01000791.1:183864-198456 GCA_006547085.1 Malus baccata
TGGGTCCTTGACGGTATAACGTTGACCGGTGCTCAATAGTTTCGGGATTGGTCAAGTATGGTACAAACAAATGTAAAAATATGATATTTCATTAAAATAAACAGTATTGTAAGCTTTTTATTAAAGTTCCCTAAAAACTATTTGTCTTTCTGAAATTCAGGAGTTAATGATGGAGTGGTCGGAATGGGCTTGATGGGGGATATATAAAAATATTAAAAGATGCATGCATTTAATAGGATGAAACAAGTACCCATGCGTAAACTGAACCATGTCATGCTAACAGGTCATGTAAGATATTGTTTAGTCTACTAAAAACTACAACTAAATCAACTATAGCATTAAAATTTGGAGATTGCCAACAATACTTACATGTATTCCATACAACTATCATCTGATAGTTAGATATAATTCTTGTGAATATATCTATTTAATATAATCAACATTTGATGTTTAAATATAGTTCATGTGAATATAGGCATTTTATTTAAACTCATGTAACATCTTTTTACACCTAACTTAAATTTTAAATGTTAATTGTCTTTTTTATCATATTGCATAATTACTATTAAGTACAAAATAAAATTAATAATAAAACTCAAATTTATCAATAAACTCACACACTATAATTAAACTCTATCATCCGTATTTATCCATACTTTATTCCAACTAAAACCTAATAGCTCTTATAGAGAAACACAAGTTTTTTTTCGTCAATCCCGACCTGCTACGATGCACGGACACGCTAAATAAGTGTTGTAGTTGCTGCTCAATTCATGGATTTTTTTGTAAATTGATCAACCCACTGCGCTCTAGTTGCTGCTCACTGTTGCACCAATGATGTTAAAAATATGTAACCTCTATGTAGTCTGGATTTTCCATCTTCATTTTGGTCGAATAACTTTGGGCTCTCCGTCTAAAACTTAACAATCATCCACCGTCCAAACCCCTCAAAATAGGTTCTCTAGTAGGAATGATTACTTGACAAAATCATGCAATATATTAATGAGTAATGAAATTTTATAAATAATTGCTCAGGAGTACCATTTACAAGTTTCAGAATAGGCTCCATGCTTATGTTCAGAGTTAGCTGTGAGAGAGGATCAATCACCAATCCTGGATTTATTGTAACGATGTCGATTCCATTTTATTTTGCAAACTTCCTATAGCAACTTCCTTCGCCAAGGTCTTTGAAATCATATACCAAAGTTGATGAAGGAAAAGTCTTAGTGAACACAACAAACATGCATTTAAAGCATAAAATATTTAACTTTTACACAACAAAAAATTAGCCATTTACGTGAAGTATGCTAACAACCATACCAAAGCCAATAAAAATATGAGCATCAATCGTCTAAGGACAAATAATTATTCCTTTCAATTAATTTACATCCAAACATGCCATAACAGGTTAAAGAACCCTAAAAGGGGCTCATATTCTAGCACATTAGATCATCTCCAATCCTGACCTAAAACCTAAAAATATTTAGCCCAGAAAATTTAGATTTTAGCCCAGAAACAATTTTTCTACTCCAACCATTTTGGCCTAAAATTTTAGCCCCAAATTATCAAAAACTGAATTAAGGCTATTTTTTTTAAATTAACTTTAAAAAAAAAAAAATTATGTAGACTATCCTAAATTAATTTTATGAACATTTTAACCTAAAAATATTTAAATTCCGATAAATTTTGAAAAATCACTAAATCAATACATGAAAATCATGATAAACCACATAAACTTAAAAAAAAAAAAATTATTCTAGCCGTTGGAAAAAAATATTTAAATTCCAATAAATTTTAAGATTATTCTAGCCATTGGATTTAAATTTGGACCGTTAGATCTTTTTTTTTACCGTTAGATTTGATTATATTCGATTTAAGCCGTTGGATTCAATAAATATATAAATATAAAACAAAAAAAATTGAATGTGGACCGTTGGATTAACCAACGGTCCAATTACCACCACCACCCGATGAAGAAAAGTAGCCGTTGGCTACAGGACAAGGCCCACTTTTCACTCTCATCCGTGGGTCCCAGCAGCTTTTGTGAGCTAAATTTGTAACCTATATTTGCCTTCATTTTAAGTTTTAGGTTTTAGGTTTGGTTTAGGTTTTGGGTTGGAGTGGATTTGGGGAGGGAGAAAAAGGGAAAAATTTAGGTTATAAGCTACCATTGGAGATGGTCTTAGAGGGTGAAATATCAATCAAGGTATCTTAGGCAAAGCATGATAAGCTAAAAGTGATTTATGCAGGCGTGAATAACTACAAGAATAGGAGAGAAATCAGATAAAGATGAACACGCAAAAATATATAAAGTTGGTAAAGATATTTATGAACAAGACTGGGAAAGTGAAGAAAATTAAGTTGTGGGACTTGAGGAAAATAAAATGCTTTGATTTTGGGTTTTTAATTTTTCAAATGGGTGTAAAGATAAATTTACGTATTGAATTAGGTTTGTGAGGGTATTTAAGGTAGTAAATTTGGGTTTAAAGAGATATTAATAGTTTATTTAAAAATCAAATGGGTGCAAAAAGAGACAGATTATCCAGGTTTGTCAACAATATTCCATCCATCTGCCTTATGTGCAATGTTGAGGAAGAGAATAGAGCTCATTTATTCTTGAATTGTAACTTTGCAAGACTAATATGGAATTGTCAAGCCATACCTAACTCCATAAGATTAAACCAAACTCTTCATTTTAATGAATGGCTTAATGATCTTACGGTTAAGGATGATGCAGGTTTGTGTGACCTTAGTAAAGTTTTGCTCATCTGTTGGCAAATCTAGAAGGAAATAAATCAAGTGGTGTTTCAGAATAAAATTCCAAACCATTTCTGGATTGTTAAGTCTGCTCTTAATCTTGGAAAGAAATTTATTGAAGCTGTTGATGCACAAAATCAGCGAGGACTTTGGTACAACAGAAATTGTCAAGTTTGTGACCTTCGTTAGATTGCTCCGGTCCCTAGTGTGGATAAGTAAGTAAATGGATAGGGACAGGGAAGCAAATACAAGATGTACGTGGTTCACCCAGATTGGCTACGTCCACGGAGTAGATGAGTTCTCATTAATTGTGAAGGGTTTACACAAATACATAGGTTCAAACTCTCATTTAATGAGTACTAGTGAATGATTTAGTACAAATGATATTAGGAAATATTGTGAGAGAATGATCTCTATTTATAGAAGAGAGTTTCTAGTTTCATTCTGACATTGACACGTGTCGTGTTATGATTGGCTTCTGATGTTGACACATGTCGCGCTATGATTGGCTTCTGATGTCGACACATGTCGCGTTGTGATTGGCCTCCTGATTGGAGGGAAACTCTTCTGGGTCCTTGACGGTATAACGTTGACCGGTGCTCAGTAGTTTCGGGATTGGTCAAGTATGGTACAAACAATGCTCCCTTAAGTTCCCGAGTGAGGAAAGTTCCTCGGTTGGGGACTTGCAAGATCCAAGCCATTGATTAGTCACGAAACTTCTAAGTACCGAAGTGTGGTATCATTTTCACTTGCCTTATCTGTCTCATATGTAGATGTGGCATTTTCTTTGGAAGTACTCTTCCTTCATCCAGGGATGGTATCTTTAACCGATGAAGATGCACAAGGTAATGTATCAATTTCACTTGAAGCTTACTTGTAGTTTCGGGCTTGGTCAAGTGCGATACAAACCCTATAGTAGAAGTCCCCCAAGTCGTTGAGCTAAGAGATTTGCCGAATGAGGTAATAGACAAGGTAAGCAATCAAACTTCTAAGCAAGCAACCTGGATCAGAGGTTCGACTTCGGCTTCCAGTTGATTGTTCTCCTTCTCTTTGTGTCGTAAATAGCAACAAGGATAAGGAAAAGCAAATGGAGAATAGATGATATGAGATACTTGCTTTTGAAGAAGTAACTTTCCACATGCTTATTCTTGAACTGGCTGGAGGGTTTTCTGGTTTCCTCCAGAGTATAAGACCGACTCAAGAATTTGAGGGTTAAAACAAGTCCATCAAATCTAGAGTATGTTCGACCCTGATGATGTGGGATACTTTTGATGTTGACAAAGTAGTGAATGTATCGGCACGTGTTCTGTTACGCTTGTCTCCACATGCTTCCTTGTATCCTTCTCACTTGCCCTATTTGTTCCTCAGGCATATGTGGTATCTTATTTGGAAGCATAAGATGTTGAAGATGAGTACTCGAGAGCAATGCTAGATAAGTAATCAAGCAAGAGGTTCCAGGCAATCAGTTCCTGACTGGAAGCATGATTCAAAGTGCTGACTGATTGCTCTCTTTCTCCTTGTCTTGCAGGTAAGAACAAGGCCAAAGGAAAAAACAGGGAAAAAGCATGATATAGGATACTCTTGCTTTTAACCCTGATGATATGAGATACTGTTTATCTGGTGTGGCTTGTTTCCAGAGGTATTATCGGGAGGAAAAGAAGCTGAGTATTTTGAGAGACTCTGCTGAGAGTGCCCTATCGGATGTGAAGAAAAGTTGAGCATTTTTTTTATTTGCAGGTCTGCCTGGCTGTGGAGGATGGAGGTCGACATATATAGGAGCCCCCTAACAACAAGTAGTAGTGTTATTCCCTTACCCTTCTTGGTCATAGCAATGTAGTGGGAGCTGCAAGCTTCACGTGTTTTAACTTTGTCAGAGCACTTTGAAAAGTAGTCTGTGATATCTGGAAAGCTGATGTTGCGTGTGAAGATTACAGACAAGCTTTATCCAAGGAAATCTGGCTCTCGAAGTTCGGAGAGCGGTGTCTTTTCGGTTTTCAAACAAGCAATCCTGTCGAGGATCTGACTCTCAAGATTCAGAAAACGGTGCCTCTTCGATTTTTGAGAAAGAAATCATGTTGGGAGTCTAACTCTTGAGATTCGGATAGCAGTGTCTCTTTGATTTTTGAGAAAGTAATCTTGTTGGGAGTCTGGCTCTCAAGATTCGGAAGGTGGTGCCTCTTCGATGTTTGAGCACGTAATCCTGTTGGGAGTCTGGCTTTCGAGATTCGAATAGCGGTGCCTCTTCGATTTTTGAGAAAGCAATCCTGTTGGGAGTCTGACTCTTGAGATTCGGAGAGCATTGTCTCTTCAATTTTTGAGAAAGTAATCATGTTGGGAGTCTGGCTCTCGAGATTCGGAAGGCGATGCCTCTTCGATTTTTGAGCACGTAATCCTGTTGGGAGTCTGGCTCTCGAGATTCAGAGAGCGGTGCCTCTTCGATTTTTAAGCAAGCAATCTTGTTGGGAGTGTTTTCTCGAATGTGAGTAAAGGTTGGGCATTTTTGCCAGTCTACATTGCCACGGAGCACGGAGGTTGACACACATTGAGACTTTCTAGTTATCAAGCAGTGATGTTGTTCCTTTACCCTTATGGGTAATAGTAGGGTAGATGGACCTTCAAAATTTATGTGTCTAAAATTTGTTAGAGATCTTTGGCAAAGTTATATGTGGTACTCGATGAGCTGATGTTGCATGTGGAAAATGGTGCCTATTCGAAATCCGGAGACTGGTGCCTCTTCGATTTTTGAACCAACGGCCCTGTTACCATTTCTTTTATAAGGCACCAATTGTGTGTAAGAAGTACATTTAGAGAGTTATTGCTTGTAGGAATTTTCCCCTTACTTCAGAGATTTATTGCACCTCATTTCTCCTTCATCATTTCTGAGAATGTCTGGCCCATCCGACCGTCGTTTTCACTTGAACTTCTGTGAAGAGGCAGCCATGCCTTCTCAAGACAACATATGGCGCCCATCCTTCTTATCCCCTACTGGTTCTCTTATCATTGGGGACTATGTGATGAAGAATGATATGGTCACTGCAGTGGTGGCCAGAAACCTTCTCACTCCCAAAGATAACATACTACTTTCTAAACGGTCTGATGAGTTGGCTGTTAATGATTATCTGGCTCTCATTGTTCAGTGTGCAGGTTCTGTGTCTAATATGGTCCAACGCCTATTTGCTCGAACCTGCCAAGTTGAATCATTGGCGGCTGAAGTGATAAGTCTCAAACAGGAGATCAGATGGCTCAAGCATGAGAATAAACAGTTGCACAGGCTCACACATGACTATGCTACAAACATGAAGAGGAAGCTCGACCAGCTGCAGGTATCTAATGATCAGATTTACTTGATCATCAGAGGTTTGTGGGTTTGTTCCAAAAGCATTTATTGCCTTCGTCTTCTGGGGCTATACCGTGTAATGAAGCTCCAAATAATCAACCTTCGGTGCCTCCTCCTTCTGGGGTTCTGCCTAGTACCGAGACTTCGAATAATCACCCTCTGGTGCCTCCTCTTTCTGGGGCTCTGCCGACTGCTGAAACTTCTTGTGAGCAACCTTTGTGAAGGCTCCCTCTTGTTTGTACATATTTGTAACTTATCGGAGATATCAATAAACGAGCTTTGCTTCATTTCAACGTATTGTGTTAAATACACCAAGGCCTTCTTCACCAAGTTCTTTGAATTTTCCTTTTGTTTAATCTTGTATGTTGAAGCTTTGTGAGTGAAGCAGGTAGATTGAGGTGGTGTTCTCTTAATTTCCCGAGTGAAGAAAACTTTTCGGTTGGAGACTTGAAAAAATCCAAGTCACTGAGTGGTCGTGAGACTTTCGAGTATCAATGTGCAGTATCATATGGTAAGAGTCCCCCAAGTCTCCGGTCGAGGGAGTTGACGAAGGAGTTGTCTTGCTAGTAGCCAAGTTTCCAAAGTAACAAAACTTCACAATTTTCCTTTCTAAGTGGTACCCCAAAACTTCTCCTTCATATATATTTGTTATGAAAGTTGTTAGGCCCAAAGAAGATGAGGCCTAGGCAATTTTTTTTTTTTAATTTTTGAATTTCTGAAGGAAAAAAAAAATATATATATAGTAAGCTTTATAGGTGAAGCTTTGTAGGTGAAACTTTGAGGTTGAAACTTTGTTGGGTACCATGAATTGATTGTGAAGGGTTTACACAAGTACATATGTTCAAGCTCTCCTTTAGTGAGTACAAGTGAATGATTTAGTACAAATGACATTAGGAAATATTGTGAGAGAATGATCTCTATTTATAGAAGAGAATTTCTAGTTTCATTCTGACATTGACACGTGTCGTGTTGTGATTGGCTTCTGATGTTGACACGTGTCGTGCTATGATTGACTTCTGATGTCGACACATGTCATGCTATGATTGGCCTCCTGGTTGGAGGGAAACTCTTCTGGATCATTGACGGTATAACGTTGACCGGTGCTCAGTAGTTTCGAGATTTGTCAAGTATGGTACAAACAGAAGCTAATAGTTAAGTCCCATTAGTTAAAGTGGTAGCAACCCATCCTAACGTTCTTCTATCCGGTGGCGTCCTCCTGATGCCGGTTTGTTAAACTCAACTTTGATGTCTCTGTGGTGAACCAAGGCGCAACTTTCGGTTTTGTGATTAGAAATGAGACTGGTGAACCTATTGCTGTAGGGACTAGATTTATTGGCCAAACCATGATTTCTGTTGCGGAGTGCCTTGCTTTGGGATAAATCTCTTCCTGTGGAAGCCCTTCAGGCGTTCCTTTTTTATTATACCCAAACTGGTTGCCCTAGGGGCTTCTCTCTTTAATAAAGTCCTTTATATATATATAAAGTGCAAAAAGTAAGTTGGGTGTAGAAAGGTTACATGAGTTTAAATAATTTTTTTTTAATACAATCACCATCTAACCGTTGAAATGATAATTGTATTTTATACGTATAAGTATTGTAGCCAATCCTACGGTTTGATTTCTTTTGAATTTGACAAAAATGCATAAGGAAACTAAAGCAAACCAAACAAATATTCAACGATCGGGTGTGAGTGAGTGACTTGGTTCGGGTGGTTTAGGGCTAAACATTATTTTATTTTCCTTTGCATATTTCAACTTTGTTCAACGATCTAATCTGAATACCCCTGACAACCCACGGTGGGGATCGACCGAATGTACCATTGAAGTTCGATTGGCGAAGACTGAACATCTGAAAAAGAATTCAACATAGTAAAATGAGGAATGACGAATTGTTCAAACGTGGAACATCAACCAGGATAAGCAAATGTAGACATAAACAAACAAGTAAGGCTATCCAAACCTGAGCCACTTGCATACAGTGTTGTTGCCATTATTTGCAAAGTGATTCAACTGCAACTCTTTCAGAAATTGATGGAGCACTAAATTTTCAACTCCATTTGCAGCTAAATTTATTTGGATCACTTGGTTGCATGAGCAACAAAATTTGAACTTAAACAGCTCGATAACACAGAACCTGATGTTGAAAAACAGAAAAAGCATTGCAAATTCATTGTTTAACTTAAATGGAAATGGAGTTAGAGAGAGGGGGAGGACCCTCTGGTGATGAATAATTCTCTGATCAAGTACAACGGCTTGTTCTACATGATCTTGATTAGGATCTTCGACGTTTTAGAGACTAAACAGGTAAACCCTAAATCCTAAGCCCAAAACAAGGTCATTTAGGCTCTAGGGATAATTAAGGTAAATTTTAACAGGTTAGAGGGGGTTTAGGCTCTCTTCTGGCAGTTCCATACACAGTTGTAAAAACATAGTTTAAACATGTCGACATGAGTTATGCTACTCAAATATGCTTATGCTGCCGTTCAAGAAAGAGAGTGAAATCCACTTTTGAGTAGAGATGCGAAGCACAGAGGCAGGAAAGCAATGGAGTTCAGACGTTGGGAATTGAGTTGCTTCACGGACATACGGGGATCAACTATCTTTATGCATTACACTGGTCTACCGTTGCTTCCGTCAATAGCTTCATCAGTTATCCGTGCCACTTCACTGTCCCGAAAGGGTACGAAATCCTTTAAAGCTTTTGCATACAACAAAGCAACGCCACTTGGTAAGCAAGCAAGTCATCTCAATCCGAGAAACTTTGTTGTCAAATTATGCACTTGTTAGTTGGATACTTGATTATACCTGATAAATTTTTTACCATCTACGCAAATTGGGGCAAAATCACATAAAATACTTGCAAGAATACAACGATATTGTAGTATAGATGCTCATGCAAGGTCATTCTCCTCAAGGACTATTTGAATAATTTATGTAGAAACAATTCTTAATTAACTACTTAAAACTAAAAATTTGAGCAAGGTGATTTTGAATTTAGGTAATATTAAAAACGAATTTTAATTAAAAACAAATAATAAATTTTCCCAAAAATAATATGATAAAAAGAAAAGAGTTTTAAATCCCAATTTATAAAAGTATTAGGGTTCACCATCACGTAGCAATCCTATGTATTTTTACCAATTACTTATGATCTACACATGCCACTTTGAATGTTAGGTTTTCCTGATTTATATTATACTTGGAACCTCTAACATAGAACGTATATCTAACATGCAACCCGTCCGGACGTTCGGATCAAATATGAACATGAGAGACTCATTATACTTTATGAAAACCCTTTAAAAAATCATGCAATCCTTAAGACGTGGTGTTCAGCCTAGGTGAAATTACAATTATTAATCACAAGAAGCTTGCATCAATTTCAGGGAACTTTCCAACCAAAATTACATCAAATTACTTTTCTAAAGATCCTAATGGTGATCAGGCATTAAAACAATTAGATAGTTTTAATCACGATGATTAATAATTCAAAGTATGCATGCAATCAATCATAAGCAATTAAATAAAAATTAAGGCTCAAGCTTCGCCCTTGCAAAACAGATTAGTTACGCATATTCATAATTAAAATCATAGAAAATATTATTATGAAGAAAAGAATTGAAAACACCTTGAAGTAGAAAATCTGAAAGCCCTTGAAAACCCTAGCAATTCTCTCTGTCTCCAAAGTTCGTAAAAGAGAGTGTCCTCTAAAACTGAGAATGACAAAGCAATATATGATGCTATGTCATCGCACAAACCCTAAAAACCAGGTCCTTTATTCCAACTAGGAAACTAAGAAAAATAATAAAATATCTTAGAAAATAAAGTCCTAATTAAACTAGGAGAATTTGTCAAGTACTTGTCCAGCCACGTTTTAGTCTCAAATATCCTCCAAATCTAGCCCATGATAGCTTGTTTTGAAGATTGGGATGTTTTGAACACATCTCTAGAAGGCCACAAACCCATCCGAGGTCATATTGGGCTCCAAAAACACAATTGAAGTCCAAAACATCATTATTCTAGCACTGCGCATCGTTTCTTTATTCTATCACCAGAAATTCACCACTTGATGGAAAAATCTGATATTTTGACACGATCAAGCTAACTGACTCACGAATGCCCTTCAACTAGAATTACTCCAAAATTCGTCAATTTGACCATATTTTGCTCCAGAGGAAGTCGAAAGTCCTATTTTGAAAATACAATTCAAAGTATCAAAATTTTCCCAAAATATTAACCAAAATATATTAAGAATATGATTAAATATATAATATAAAATCTAATCATCAATACCCAAACATACCAGTATAAATCTAGGCAAATCAAGGTCTCCATTAAGGAAGAAAAGTCGGTTTGAACCAATAAGAGACTATAGCTATAGGTCAAGTTCAAAAGAAGACATAAGAACGCTGATTGCTAAATTATAGTCTACATCTGTTCAAAAACTTGACAAAAGAATCAAAAGAGAGCTTCCTTTTGAACCAAAAAGACAGGGTACACAGAATAGAATGCATACCCCAACAAGGAACTCAACATTCTAAAAGATCAATAGTTCCATGTCGTCCAAATTCTGGTGCATGATGCATCCACGAAGGAGGCGTGAAGTTACAGAAGCTTTCCCGCAAGGAAGAAAACCCATGCTGAAACTCATTTTTTCTTGGCTCTACGTCATCGTTTCTTGCTTCATTTTACTAACTTTAATGGACCGTTTCACATGACGACCCTCACTCAATATGGGCCAGCATTAAATAGACTTAAAGGGTGATAAAGCCTAAGTTGAGTGAGACTAATGAACTAATCAGGGGTTCTCACAAGCGGAGCAGAGGAACTTGCAAGGTGAACAAAGTAACTATGCTCCCATGTGACAGACAGGGTTTGACCTAGTAAGATATCCTCCGTTTAGGAACTATATGAATCTTTAAATTGTGGAGTATTCTTACGATTTGATATGAGATGGGAAAATACAGAATTTTTGTGGGAAATTTTAGATAGCTCTTGGTGGTTGGTTTTTGCAGGGGAGAAATTATTAAGGACGTGCCGCTCAAGAGGATGCAAGAAGGGATGTAGGAAGAGTTATAATCATGTTTTTTTCTCATGAGGAGGGAGATTATTTGACCTTGCGGAAGCCTTTCCATGGTAATGATGTTTCAAATTTCCTTGTGTGAATAATTTTTCGTAGTAAAATCCGAAGAAAAGCTCTCTAGTAACTAGGGGTGGGCGCGAGTTTGTTTGAATCAGTTTTGGACCAAAACCGAAACCAAACCGACCTAGTTGATTGGGCCAAAATTGCAAACCAAAACCGACCAAGTTGGGTCTAAAATCGATAAGATCGGTTAACCGACAATGGCGGGTTAGTTTGGATTGGTTTTCGATCTGTGTGAAGACGAAAATATATAACAAATTCTTTTCTAAAAAGCTACAGAATGTAACACCAATATTAATTATGGTTATAAAAAAATATAAGATATGCGAATCGGTTCAGTTAACCGCATCCAAAGAATTTTGAAAACCGCTTTCCAAACCGATTAAGATCGGTGCTGTTCGGTTTAACAACCGAAAATTTAAATAAAAAAAAAACCAAACCAACCCATCGGTGCGGTTCGGACGGTTCTCTCATTTTTTTTTTTTTTGGTAAAAGATTGTTTACTACCCTCATGTTTCATGGTTTTCAACATTTAGTACATCAAGTTTTTTTTGTCTCATACATCCGTTAGTCAAACTGGTAAATCTGTCGCTAATTGTGATGTGGCGCCCATGTAGACAATGATTGGACGCCACGTGTCATCCACGTTTTTTTTTCTTTCTTCTTCTTCTTCCTTCTTCTTCTTCTTCTGGGGATCGGTTTTTTTTTTTTTTTCCTTCTTCTTCTTCTTCTGGGTTGCAGGGGGTTGGGTTTTGGGGGGAAAGGGGGACAAACTAGGTTCCCTTTTCTTCTTTTTTTCTTCTTCTTCCTCCGAATCTGGGTTGTAGATTCGTTTTTTTTTTCTTCTTCCTTATTCTTCTTCTTCCTCCTTCTTCCTTCTCCTTCTTCTTCTTCCTCTTCTTCCTCCAAATCTTGTAGATTCAGTTTTTTTTTTTCTTCTTCTTCTTCCTCCTTCCTTCTTTTTCCTTCTCCTTCCTTCTCCTTCCTTCTTTTTCCTTCTCCTTCCTTCTCCTTCCTTCTCCTTCCTCCTTCTTCCTTCCTCTTCTTCTTCCTCCGAATCTAGGTTGCAGATTCGGTTTTTTTTTCCTTCTTCTTCTTCCTCTTTCTTCTTCCTTCTTCTTCTTCTTTTTCTTCCTCCGAATCTGCAACTTTTTTTCTTCTTCTTCATCCTTCTTCTCCTTCTTCCTTCCCCTTCTTCCTTCTTCCTTCTTCTTCTTCTTCTTCTTCCTCCGAATTTGCAACTTTTTTTTTTCTTCTTCATCCTTCTTCTCCTTCTTCCTTCCCCTTCTTCTCCTTCTTCCTTCTTCTTCATTCTCCTTCTTCTTCTTCTTCTTCCTCCGAATCTGGAGAAGATGAAGGTTTTTTTTTTCTTCTTTTTTCTCCTTCTTCCTTCTTCTTCTTCTTCTTCTTCTTCCTCCGAATTTGGAGAAGATAAAGGTTTTTTTTTTCTTCTTCCTCCTCTTCTTCTTATTCTTCTTCCTTCTCCTTCCTCCTCCTTCCTTATCCTTCCTCCTTCTTCCTCCGAATCTGGGTTGCAGATTCAGTTTTTTTCTTCTTCTTCTTCCTTCTTCCTTCTTCTTCTTCTTCTTTTTCTTCTTCCTCCTTCTTCTTCTTCTTCTTCTTCTTCTTCTTCTTCTTCCTCCGAATCTGCAACTTTTTTTTTTCTTCTTCCTCCTTCTTCTCCTTCTTCCTTCCTCCTTCTTCCTTCTTCTTCCTTCTCCTTCTTCTTCTTCTTCTTCCTCCAAATCTAGGGAAGATGTCGGTTTTTTTTTCTTCTTCTTCCTCCTCCTCCTTCTTCTTCTTCCTCCGAATCTGCAACTTTTCTTTTCTTCTTCCTCCTCCTTATCCTTCTTCCTTCCCCTTCTTCTCTTTCTTCCTTCCTCCTTCTTCCTTCCCCTTCTTCTCATTCTTCTTCTTCTACTTCTTCCTCCGAATCTGGGAAAGATGAAGGTTTTTTTTTTTTTTTTTTAAATATTATATATATATATATATATAATTTTATTTATTTATTTATTTTATAAATAATTTATTTTTAATTTCCACGTGGGTGACACGTGGCGCTCAGTTATTGTCCACATGAGCGCCACTTCACAGTTAACTGGAGACTTAACAGTTTGACTAACGGATGTATGAGACTGTCCCAAAATTTACACTTTAGGTATGACTCTAAGACGAAAAAAACTTGATGTACTAAATGTTGAAAACCACGAAACATGAGGGTAGTAAACAGTCTTTTACCCTTCGTTTTTTTTTAAATGCCCAACCCTAGTAGTAACTATAATCAAGTTATGCCTATCTTGTCTTGATAGATTCGTTCCAACAACGGTCTATGTAATATAATTAACACTGTTCACAAATATTTTTCTGAAAACGATTATTGAGCGATGATTGAACGTTTTGTTTCAAGTCAATTACATGGTAAGAGAAATAAAATATTATTGACCAAGAAAAAGAGAAATAAAAGAAAAATTAACAAAAATCATAAATTCTTACGGGTGCCAGAAAGTAACCCGTGACTTTCTGGCACCTGCAAGAATTTGAATCATTTTTGTACATTTTTATTTTATTTCTCTAATCATTACAACAAATTATCATATTCATATTCTTCAAAATATATTTTTGCATGCATGGAGCTTGACTCATTTTTTGAGCACCCAAGAGTTCGCCTTGTTGCATGCGCTGAACCCGCCTTGTCTTGTGTACCTGGATTCACCTCGTTCTGCATGTGAGGTGTCTACAATTTTTGCATGCCAGAAGCCTGCCTCTTTTTGTGTATACGGAGCCAACCTCATTTTTCGTGTGCAGGGTTGGCCTCGATTTGTGCAATGTATCCCACCTCGTTTTCCATGTGCGGAGCTTGCCTCGTTTTGCATGCCAGAAGCCCGCCCAGATTTTGTGAGCGGAGCCCGCCTTATTTTGTGTGCCATGGTTTGTCTCGTTATGCGTGAGCTAAGTCTGCCTCGTTTTGTGTGCGTCCACCTAACACCCATGATTTTTCTTTCAAAATGCAAATATTTTATTTTTGAATATTTTTCCTGAGCATTAAGTTAAACTTTTTAAGGAATTTGGAAGCAGTTTACGGGTTATTGAGCAACAACTGTATATTTAGTAGAATATTTAAGCCAAAAACCAAAAAAATAAAGAAAAATATAGTAGCGAGGCCCAGATCATTATCAGATGAGGTTCTACACTCGAGAATCTCAACGGAAAGTCTCACCTTAATTTTCAAAACTTCACAGTGAGGAGAAGGTGAAAATAAATAGATTGAACGGTGAATTATATACAAATTTGCAAAACCGACTGAAAATCATGAGTGTTAATTCATGTTTTTTTTTTTTTTTTTTTTTTTTAAAAAAT
>VIEB01000791.1:198601-233896 GCA_006547085.1 Malus baccata
ATTTTTTTTTTTTTTTTTTTTTTTTTTGTAAAAAATGCAATTTTTTATTTTCTCGAAATATTTTCCGTGAGCATTTAGGAAATCTTTATATTGTATATGGAAGCGGATTTACAATTTATTGAGCAGCAAATATATATTTAAGCCGAAAAGTAAAAAAAAATAAGTGAAAAATATAGAGATGTTAATATGTATATTTAGTTAATATTTTTTATTTGTCAAATAGTCTTTCACCCTCTTTTGGTTGAGAGAGAGAGTTATATTAATATGTACTTTAGTTTTAGATAAAAGAAAAATTAACAAAAGAAGAAGGTTCAAATATCTTTACATTTATGTTTTAAATCGTTGATTACAAGTGTTTAAATAAGAATTATAATAGCTTTTGCCTGGAACAATATATTTTGAAAAATATGAATATAATAGTTTGTTGTAGTGGTTAGGGATGGTTCGATATGGGATCATGTACCAAAAATGGGATTTTGAATCCCGAACCGATCATTTTAGGGACGGGAATTTGAAGACCAATCCCATACCAAAATTTCGGTATTTCGGGACGGATCAGGACAAAATGTTGAGTTTTAGGCTTTTGAACTTTTGTGCTGAAACTTGAGATTTTGAAGAATCACATGTTTTCAAGGACACATTTTAAAGAATCCATGGAAGCTAATCATAAGGTGCAAAGTTCAGAGATACATTCTCATTTCATAAACCTCAACTCTGAAACTTACTAACACATAGCATGCGATCACAACATGCTTTCAAGGACACATTCTGAAGAATTAGAGAAAGCATGCGATCATAAATTGTATTTCATAAACCTCAACTGTGCAAAAAAGAATCACACAGACACATTTTTAAGAACCAAGGGTTGAAATTAATTACAACTATAATTAAAAAATATTTATATGTATTTGCGGTTCTGTATAGGAATCCCGAACAATTGAATAAGTTATACCAAATTCCGTACCGAATGGTTCGGGATCAGTTCGGTATGATGTCCCAGAATTTCAGGAATTTCAATTTGGGATTTTTTAGGTTTGGGATCGAGATTTTTTTGGTTTAGTTCAGGAATTTTCGGAAATTTTTTCCAACCCTAATTACATGTTCATGAAGGATGGCCGTGTTTAGAAATTTTTAGAAATCTTAGGGCAGACAAATATCTTGAATATGGAAACAAAGATCCAGCCTAGATCAAAAGCTAGGAAGGACAAGACTCTCGACCAAATATGAGAGAGAGGCTTGGTTTATTAGCCGAGTTCATGGTTTGAGGGGAAAAACCCTGGAACCAGGGAAGTTACCTGCGTCCTTGACGAAGCATATGGTTATGGAGAGAAGTTACTAGAGAGAAAAGAAAGGTTTTCTGTGTTATTTGGTTGCTGGTCTTAAGTTCGTTGCATTTAATAACTCGATACAGCTTGAGCTCAGCATCGACGTTCAAACTGTTAAGCTCACTTGAGCTCGACACTGTATAAAAAGCAAGTCAATTGAAGAACCAAAGTCAAGTCTAACATGAGCTTGAAAGTGAACCAAACTTAAACAATGTCATATTTTTCGGTTTGACTGCCTCGTTTACGGTCGTACGACGAACTTTTTTTTGTAGGTTATAAGTATTTCGTTCTTCCTCAAAGAAAACCAAGTCTTGGGCCTAAGAGTCAATAGGGCCCATTAGGAGAGCCGAGTAAATGAAAATAAAAATAAAAAATAAAATAAAATAAATTATATTTTAAATGGCAAACCGACTATATGGCCTTGTATAAAAGCAAAACTAAGGTAATTCCTGGAGATATTATATACCGTCGTTTGATTGTCAGCTAAGTTATATCAACATATATACATGGCGAAGAAATCAGCTCCGGAAGAAAATGGAAGCATGAAGAGAAAGAAGAATATCGTTAAGGAGGAGGAGGAGGAGGAGGAGTACCCGATCGGAAACGGAAGAGGAAGAGGAAGCGGAAGCGGTTATTTCTCGGAGCTTGAAAAAGATGCGGCGGAGCAACTCATACAACTCAGCGGATCATTGTCAACGTCAGACAACAACGTTACTGGCGGCAAAGAAGAAAGCGATGTCAAAAGTGGTCTGGCTGCTGCTCGTGGCGGTGACGGTGACCGTGATCGTGATGGTCAGGTATGTTCCTCGAAATATAGAACAATATTTGGAGATGATGAGGTTGAACAAGAAGAAGAAGATGATGATGGTGAATTAGATAAAAGTTTGGGGTCAAGGAGGAAGACGAAGAGATGTCGATCGATGGCGGAGCTGTACAAGTTGACCAAGCCTCTTAATCTTGTCAATGTTGTAAATAATCGAAAAAGGAGACGTGTGGCATATACCTAAATGATATGTAGTGTATCATGCTACATGTTTAATTTTATGTAATTAAAGTGTAATTAAGGGTATGTTAATTGTAATGTTATGCGAATTTCAATTAATTTTCTGTGGAATTTGGGATCTAGCCATGTCAATTTAACATGAGGGAAATGCTCTAAATGCGATCGAGCGAGATATATTTTCAAATTTAAGAATATCTTTGTTGGGGTAGATTGTTCCATATATAGTACGTTTGATCGCCTTGATCAAGGCCACTGTGTATCATAAACATTGTTCATCTGTAGAGAAATAAAAAGTAAATGCAGCAGATGCAGACATGTTTATTTGGGTAAACTGATTGAGGTTGATCGGTTTTTGTTCCAAAACTATTTATCTTTTTAAAAAACTCAGACAAAACGAGCAATATTCATATTAATTAAATTCATCTGAACTACGATGAGATGAATTCTAACTTGGCTAAGCTTAGGTCTACATCCAAAGCGAAAGTACTGTTTATCGTTCATATCATCATTCACCCCCACCAAAAAGAACCAGCAGAATGATCCAAACCAGGAGTACTCTGAATTAATCCTCCTGACTAGCCAAGATTTAGGTTAATTGTACTTCAGCTGTGCTATATTATGTGCCATATGAATCTCCTATCGAAATTACGTTCACGCGAGTATCATTTCCATCCCTGACATATATATGATGCATTTACTAGCACAAGGAATGAAAGAGTAAGTGGATTTCATGCGCACTGATGAAATTAGGTATGCAAACCAGGTTTCATATACCGAAGGAGCGGTTGTTTATCTCATATATGTACAACTAGGTATCAATATTATTATTCGCGTATCATTGTTCCCATGTATATACCTGGTGAAGTACCTAAACATGGCAGAAGTAAATAATACTGAGAAATTGCTTAAGACGACAAGACCCCCAAGAGTAAATTACAAGCACACGGAAAATGGTGGAGGACCAAGTCAAACCCAGTTATTTCTTAGAAAACAAGCTGCTAGCTACCTCCTAACTGTTAAACGAATGGAGTTGGTAGAAACTGGTTATGTTATACCTTATAACCAACATATTAATGAAAGAAATGAAATCACCAAACTGCATGCATGCATGTGCTGGGTCATCACTCATGATCAGAAGGCAAATCAAGATTTTTTGTATATTGTCAATTTCTGTAGTTGTAATGAATCTTTAATTACATGATTTTAAAATTTTCATGTGAATGTGTTTATACCTGATTTTGCATTATTGGGACACATGTTTGGAGCTGTTAGTTCAAAAGAAGAAATGATTTGTAATTAATTTTCTAGATATTATTATGGTTTTAATAATCATAGTATTATCTGAAGTATTTTGGAAATTATCTGAAAGTTCTAGACGGAGTATGATTGTTTAAGGATCAGGATTGGTCTTTGGATGAGATTTGAATTAATTTTTTTAAGGATCATGATTGGTTTTTGGATGAGATATGAATCAACCGCGTAATAAGTCTAGGGTCAGAATCCTAGTTCGAGTCGAAGAAGGTGAGGTTCAGCGATGATAGAGTTCAGGTGTGAGCATGATTTGTGAGGAAATCAGCTAAAGCATAGTATTTCTCCAGTGAATCAAAGATAGTAAATTTGTCATTTCGCTTCCTCTACCCAACTGTGAGATTGTTAAATCAGCTAAAGCATCATCATAAAGGATAACTAAATACGCCAAAGATGATATGTTGAGTGTAACATCAATCAAAACTAAAATGTACGGTTTATTGTATTTAGACTTGTTACGCTAATCTTCAGATACAACCTAGCTACAGGATACAGCTAGAAAATCCGTCTTCCTCCGTACATCAACTGCTTCTTGTGCTTACGTTTGTCTCGTTTTTGCTTGTGTTTCAGTTCAGCTTCTAAGGTGTGAAGTTGGTATGGTAGTGAGTTGAATATTTCTCATCTGTGGGAACTATGATATGCAAGCTGCATGGAGGGACTAGAGTCATTCGTGTTTTCTTAATTTGTACGACTACTATATTTCAAGAAGATAAATGGCAATGCTGAACTGAAAGTTCTGATACTGGTTCCTCATCACCGTATAGTTTGCACTCATCTAATTTTTCTCCTGCTCAATGGTATCTAGTAACTTGTACTCAAGGTGATCAACATTTTTATCATCTTATTGAGGACAATTTACACCTACAAGTACTCCTTGGAGTGATTGCATAGCTGAATTATGGGATTAAAGGGGCGGCAACACCTCATTATACAGTGCTGGGCTTGAGAAAAATTTACGAGTTTTCTCTGGAAACAGGCAGTTAGAAAAANGGGCGGCAACACCTCATTATACAGTGCTGGGCTTGAGAAAAATTTACGAGTTTTCTCTGGAAACAGGCAGTTAGAAAAAGACACCTCTAAGCAAGGGCCGGCGTACCTACTGCCTGCTATGGAAATAGGTAGAAATGAGAGGAAGCTTGTTGATTGTTCAAGGAATGCATTGCAACTCATTATTTAACAAAAAATAAATCTACGATCGATCCGAAAATAAGTCCGTATCAAGCATAACCTAGAAGTTTATTTTACTCCGAAACTGTTCTTAATATAACATTTCAAGAAAACAAAATGTCCAAGATAAGGTATAACAAAATGTATTTCTACTAGAAAAGGTCCCAGAAAATAGTGCGTTAAATAGAAATTTAGAGTGCAAACATGAGAGGAGGAGAGAAAGGATATAAATCAACTTATGGAAAAAGGACTTCATTCTGGTTCACCATGAATATTTTTTGCAGCTATATATTTGTTTTTCTGCAGATATTGTGAAACCCCAGCATAGACCATAGCGATAAATTAATAAATGAACAAGCACTGCAACAGAAACAAAACCAGTTAAAATTGTAGCCATTGCAGCAGTACCTATTGCGGAACAAGAACGCATGAGGCCAAATGGTTCATAAAATTATTAGCAAATTCAGCAGCAGTACCCAAGAACCATTTGACCCAGAAGAACGAAAGAGAAGGCTAGAAGGAAAACTTATTCAACGTCTCATCTTCTGGATTACAACTGATGAAGCTAGATTCTTAACTCTTGACATATAAGAGAAACTTGGAAGGTTTTGGTGATTCTTAACATAAGTCATGTGATGCAAAGGAAATCCAAAATTTCAAGGAAGTTGGTATGCACATGAGAGCCTTTCAATTTCAATTACTTCTCTTTATTATTCTGAGAAACTAAACTTAGAACTAATTGTGAATAGTAATTCAAGTTGAAAAAAAAAAAAAAAAAAAAAAAAAAAGCGTAGGGCTCGTCTGGTGCCTAGGATTGTAGAGGTGAATGATTTTTCATTTTGACAGGATTAGAACGGGATTAGACATGAATGAAACTTATCCCTTTTAAGTTCTCATCCTAACATTTTGGGGGGATTTGAAGGAATAAGTTCCTTGGTCGACAATCTATCTTCTACATTCAAGTTAGACACAATTTGTTTTTCATTTCTTGCTTCAACATAGTTCGAATATAGCAAGATATATCATACCAGTCCAGTCCTAGACACCAACGGTTACCATGGTCTTGCCATTAATAGAAACATATCTTGGCTACTTCATTCAGTATTTCTCAACATCCGACTGTGCCAACAGTCCAAATAAGAAATAAAATCGTCCAACGTCACATTATTCACAGGTGATGATTTTTTAGGCAAGCAATATCCAATAAGTTGTATTCTTCACAAAAATTATAATCAAAGAGTGAGCAACCCTAGTACAAGTACATCTCTGGGAATCCACTCAAAAGAAAATAAAAGAAGAAACTGCTACGGTAACATTGTCTCGTCAATAAGATTGTTAACTGCTTGAGGGCAATGGAACCATCTACTTTGTTGAGTTATCGTCAAGTCATAGAAGGACATTTTGAGTGAGCAAGTTTAGGTTTCTGACGTGTCACAACAGGTGCATTAGCTTGGTGGCATTCATCAAGGAAAGAAAATGACTTGAAAAGATGAACATGACCACTCAGCTATCTCAAGCCCATGGAACTCAACGATGAATAAGTTCGCATCATATGGCAATATTTTGTGGCGTGCTCTCCGGAGGAAATCTGAACCTTAGCTGGAAATGCAAGAGGCCATATGCGTATTCCTTAGCTTGGTTATGGTTTGAGATAAACAGCTGGATGCACCCCACCGTCGAGCAGGCATCCTTTAAATAACGTACGTCACACCCAACTGAGAAGTTCATGGTGCTGGACTTTCTAACTAAACTATACTAAAAGAATAAATTTTGACAAAATCCTTTTTCTTGCACAGAGATCTAAGCCATGAAGGACAAACCTGCATAAGTTGACAGATAACATGACTTACAGCAGAGCTAATGAGTTTGGAACTACTATAACTAAAGTGAAAATATGAAGTCTGATAAACAAGAATTTCACAATATTCAAAGGGAAAGCTGGAAAACGTACATGCTTTGAGAATGCTTATCGGTGTTAGCTGTATCATGTTCAAAGGGAAAGCCGAAAAATAAACATGCTTTGAGAATGCTTATCAGTGTTAGCTGTATCATTATTGTTTTTGTTTATAGGAAGATGTATTAGATAACAATCTAGGAACACAGTTTTTGAAATGAAATATCAAATCAGACATTTCTCGTTTCAGACCATTTTATAAACTGTACGACTATGAATGGGTGCATGCAGATGCAATCAAATCAAGTGTAACTAAAATCTTTCAAACTTATGAGCATAGATAGTCAATAAAGGGAGAAGGATAATGAAGCTGAGACTTACCTCATAGAATGTGCGATATTTTTAATATATGTTTCAGACATTCGATTTGCAACCGCTAAACGTGAACTTCACTACAAATTTTTTGCTGGACTGCATGCTGAGATTCGCTGCTTCACTACCATCTCTCTCAAGCTTTTCACTCGAGTTATCCTTGGTTAGATCAGAGTTGCAATCTTGCTTAGCATCGATCAAATTCTCAATTCCTTCAACCCCCTTCTCAAGAGGTACGCTTGAAACACAGCACAATCTTTTAATTCTAAGGAGATCCTCCGGTGTACAAGGCTTGGCTACATCTAAGATATTCCCCATCGACCTCTTCTTATGCTTACCCTTGTGTCGTTTTTTCATATGCCTTGGCTTCCTAGAAGAAGTCAAAGTTTCATTGCACTCAACAACATTAAGGTGTGAACTTGGTATTGTAGTTGAAGGTTGATCAGTTGAAACTATGCTATTAGATGATATGTGGGAACTAAAGTCCGCCTTGTTTTCTTCACGCTCACGACTACTATTTGAAGGAGAGAAATGGCAGTGCTGATTTGAAAGTTTTGATATTGCTTCCTCATTGTCAGAGTATAGTTTACTCCCATCTTCAGTCTCCTCAATGATATCTGGTACTCCGCTTTCGAAGTCAACAGCATTGTTATCATCTTGTTGAGTACAATTCAAACCTACCGCTCCCCTAATCGATTTGATAGCTGAAGTATGGGATTCAAAGGGCGGCAACGCATCACTAATACCATGGTCGAGACAAATTTGCAAGTATTTCTCTGGAAATGGCCAGTTGGAAAATACATCTTTCTGGCGACAATCAAGAACATACTGTCTGCAAAATCAAATTGAAATAGTTACAAACGACGTCTATCTAGTTGACTTTTTTGAGCAAATAACTTTGACATGCAACTCATTTCATTAACATGCATATGTTACTATTACACACAAGGTGAATGAAAATTTGAAACGAACTTCGGCCTCAAAATTTTCACCCAGAAAGGAACAAAGTAATATACAAATGGAAACCTACTTGAAATGAAATACCCATTGTAGTGAAAGTTCTGATAAATATACACAGCATAGACGAGAACCGAAATTTGTTCACAAGTGTAACAATATTCAACCCATTCCCCAGGAGCATTATTTTCAGAATCATGCTTCATATATTCCATAAAAAGAAACCCACAAATAAATTATAGATGGGAAGAACAATCACCTTATGGAGAAGGGCGATTCTGGTTGACCAGGGTTATCATTTGGAGCTACTTGTTTCTGCAGAGATTGTGAAACCCCAGTCCCAGCCCGAGCTGGGTTTTTCAGCTGAGATTCAAGCATGAGTGACCAATCAAAATGTTAATATTAGGCACAAACAAAACAAACCCACTTCAAATTTACGGAGCAATATGGGATAATGGAACAAGAATTAGATCCAAAGCAACCCAAGAACCCTTTGAGCCAAAGAAACGATCGAGGATTGAGAAAAATAAAGCGCAAATTAAGCCACAGCTGGTGAGGTGGGGTTGAGGAGAGTACAAGGAGTG
Source organism: Malus baccata (assembly GCA_006547085.1). NCBI lineage: Eukaryota > Viridiplantae > Streptophyta > Magnoliopsida > Rosales > Rosaceae > Malus > Malus baccata. The sequence continues at coordinate 207,212 of VIEB01000791.1, forward strand.
TTGTCGATAATTAATTAAATTAATGAGACGAAATAAGAAAAGGGAGAGAAATGTGTAACATTGGGTTGGAAATTACAGAGGAAAAACAACGGTGATTAAGCTCAAAAGGGTTCGGAATTTGGAATGGAAAGGGTGTGTGTGTGGCTCAAGAGAAGGAGATGAACATATGTGGAAAAATGGATGGCACGGAAGAATTTAATAGAGAGAGATGTCTACAGAATAGTTGTGCAAGAACCATTTCTGTTTCTGGGAAATCTGAAGAATGTTACAGATGGAAATTGGAAGAGAAATTTGAATGGACTGAGATTGTTTCCTTGTGAGTCGACTTTGAGAGAGAGAGAGAGGGAGAGAGAGAGAAACGGAGAGAGAGAGAGAGAGAGAGAGAGAGAGAGGGAGGGAGACGAAGTAGAAGAAGAAGGTCGAAGAGGCACTACTTGTAGTTATTTTCCTCTTTTTTTTCCTTATTTGGGGCTTGCTTGTTTTTTTTTGCTTTCCTTATCCTGGAAAATAAATAAATAAATAAACGAGAAGACAGACCGAGGGTTGGTTGACAATATAGGGGCACCCAGAAATGGGTTCAGCCTAACTTGTCCTAGCCTCCTCAAGTGGAGAAATTCTTCAGTCCGAACGGCGTATGTGGCCACCCGGCACAAGGGCGTGGACCGGAGGGCGGGCGAGACCAAAATATGGGAAGTGAGGTGTTTTATGCGTGCTGTTGGATGACCATGCGGTCCGGTTGTCAGCACGGAAGAATGTCTCCACGGATCCATTGGAGAAAAAGAAATTTAGATTTTGAAGGACATACATGCAAGGGAAAGAGCATGCATCTGCAGATTTCTGCACTATATTGATTGGAAACCACATTTCTGCATAAGATTACAACCAAATAATACTGAATAATGCATGCCATTGACATGCCATCACTTGGATAGGTAGAGAGAAATCGATCTGAGAAATCTGTGGTTGTGACTGTTCTGACTTGTGAGAGCAGAGCTTTAAATTTACTTGTATGTTTGCATCAGGAGTTCTTGTTTGTTTTGTTGTTTTAAGTTTGCGGTTATGTCTCAGCTTGTAATATCTGTAGCCTGTTGATCGCATGCTTGCTCAGGCATTCGCATTTGCGTTACGATTTTATCTTTCTTTTGGTACCTGAATCCTGACCAACCACAAAAATTTCATCCATCCCACATCCATGAATATACAGGCGACAAGCTGCTAGCGCGTTTGATATATATTCTCCTCCATCCGTTATGCGTATGATGAAGCGCATGCCCATCACGTTTCATCTTCAAACTTGTCATCGATCGTATGGTTCCATTCGATGTCCACTGGTGGCCCTTGCGTATTGCATAGCAAAATTTGTTGGACAAATGCGTGCATTTGCTGATGGATGATCTGTAGCCCCGGATCTCAGTTAAGAGATACATCGGCGTGACATATCTGTGCAATATTTGCGTGCGGTGAAGCTGAAATGAGAAGGCTGTCAATAGTATGAGTACCCAACGTGCATTGGCAAAAAGTTAAACAGATATGAGACCAGTATAGCTAGGAAGGAACAAGGGATGCCGCAGCAACTTTGGTGTATCCTCCTCTGATGAAACTGACTTCTCTCAACTGCAGAAGGCTAAGATCTCCTCTCTTGAGGCATAAATACACCTACATTACATATATGTGGTTGACAAGTGCCCACATTATGTCTTCCCCCAAACCTACTCTAATTTTCAGCTTTCGGATGAACGATTACCAGAAGATGAAACGGGTACTATGTATAGAATCTTGATATTCGAGTCTGTCAACCGTTCCCTACTCTTCATCCCAAGTAGTACAGTAATTTGTAAGAAGGTACAAAAATGAAACTGCATCCGCGGGGAGTGTGAACTGTTGGAATATTTACGTGTGTGATAAAATGTTATAACAAAGGGGTGGTTGTTATGCACTTACACTCGGATCCTTGAGCTTAATTTAGGAGCAGAACCAAAGGAGGCGAGGCTAACGATTGCCCCCTCGATTACTAGTGACGTTGCCAACACCAACATACTGATTCTCTAATGTCTTTCTATAACAAACATTCCAATGAACTAATCCACATTTACTGTGATTCTGTGAATGCACGCTACTCCGACTGCTGAACTTTTAATATGAATATTGTACGACAAGTTAAGGAGCTACTGCATGTTTGAGCTGAACGTAAATGATTAATAGGGTTTCTGTATACAAGATTTTTCTTAGGATTGTTATTGATTCTCTGCTTGATACAAGAAGGAAAACTGATAAACCATATGAGCTGCTCTGGTGAAAGTTAAAAGGACGAAACTGCAAGGAATTAGAACGAAACCATGAAAAGAGCATGTAAATCTCCTTCACCATACGACATTACAATCCAACGCAAAACAATCAGCTTGCAGGGAGCCAAATTCAAGGACACGACGAGTTAAACCAATATCGGAAGTGAAGCTGAAGCTCAGCAGATAACGCTGGAAAAGCTCGCATAATGGACAACAACGAGTGCATGAAAATCAAAAGGCCTCGCAAAGAGCGGAGACCAAAATGCAGAAGTGCAGAAGGCAAATTGCATATCATTGTTCTCGTCGTTGAGCGAGCCTCCCCCACCCTCCCCACCCCACCCCGCCCGGCCGCCCTTCTCGTGGCCATGGACGCATATGTGTGAAATCTTGCGTTTGCTTGAAACAACCGTTTTATGTTTTTTTTTGGCAATTGTATCTTTCTTTTCCTCTTAAATCTACTTCTCAATTCATCTTGTACAAGTGAAATTTTACTCGTATCGATAACATCCGCCTGCGTTCTTCCACTCGTCGTTAATCTAAAACTAATTACAGTGAGAACAAGTCGACAACGGAGGTTTTAAGAAATGGAAAGAAAAAAAATTGCAGGAACACAGGAAAAATTCAAGAGTAATGTATTAGCTATTTGATTCAATATGGGAGCAGGATTCTTTGTACAAGTCAAAACTGTTTTGCCATTCTACGAATTGTTTCTTCAATACATTATATGCACTCAATTCCTTCTGCTTAAACTTCATGTCAGATGCATCAAACTTCAACTCTACTGGACAAAGATCATCAAACAGTTCCAGTCCGACGTTATCCTCACTACCGCTGGGAGCGGGCTTCTTCTCAGACACTTTAGAAATTACGGTGTCAAATCTGTCGTCCTTGAAGACAGATTTGCCCCGTATATGGTCCATTGGAGATCCCGTACCTGCAACTGGGTGGTATGAAAAGAAAGGTTTCGGTTTTTGAGTGCATCTCCATGTCTCTTCTCCAGCATTAGCAAGGGAGCCTGCTTGTTCATCGACAATCCCAGGGTCCGGTTTAGAAACAGTCATTTCACTGGCGACCTGCATGATCTCATTACAGCCGCGACTAATTTCTGCCTCTACTGAAAATTTACCTGACTGTTCATCTTGCGAATTCAGACACCCATTGCGAAGTTCATGAAGTGTAAGCAATATAGGAAGAGGAAGAACTGGACCGACAAGGGCATCACCGGGTTTCACTTTCTGTGACCACTTACTGCTGCGGCATGAAGGCTTCCTTAAAATAAAAGGAGGCAGCTGGGATTGGTCCGGTACGGCAGAGAATTCCAAAGCCGACCTCTTTTCGTCCACAAGCACTTCAAGGATTTCAGGGTAGTTAGAGAAGGCCAGTTGCAGAAGTTCCATTGGCAATTCTGACCACAATCTCTTCAAAACAACTTCATGTATGCTTGTTGGCAAGCTGATGTCATTTAAAACACTTGTGACTGCAGGAGATGATCTGAACTGACCAAAACCACAAGCCCGTAACTTTTTACATAATAGCTCATGGTATTCTGGGCTAAAAAGCTCCGTCCCTTGAACAATCTTAGAGGGAATTTTCATTTTTGTATCTAAGACTTCGTCAAGCTTATCATTTAGATAAGAACAGAGGTAGTCCAGTTTAAGGTACTTAAATCTCCTAGGGAATTTGTATTCCTCATCAGCTAGGGAATCCAGAAAATAATCCTTAAAATGCGACGATTCCCTATGCGATTCTTCTACCTTTTTTACAGGATCCCACGATGCACAGTATCTCTGTAATTCTAGCTTCCCCGAGGACATAAGCCTGATCAATGTAAAACCACCGAATTCATCTGGCTCAGAAAGCAGAGAAGACAATTCTTTGTTTACAATGCCAAAACCCAAAACTATTTCTTTCTTCTGTTGCCAATCAACCCATTCAGGAAGAGCGTCTTTTACAAACTCTTCTCTTAATATACAGTTTCCACAACGGCACTCATGGCCCGGCAGTAAAACATCTGAAGGTAGCTCCCATGCATAAAATGACTTCCGAAGTTCTGCTACTTTGGAAGCAACTGATCCTATTGGAGTTGGGAGGGAAGGGCCATAGCAAAAGGTATTAAACTGACAATTCCAAAATGACCCCATCACAATGCAAAAACCCGAGTCAGAAGCCCACTTATACATGTCCTCCCTTGAGTGTGACCTCAATTCTGATAGTCTAAAAACATCAAGATCGCTTGGTTTATCAAGGCCATGAGCCCATTGCAACACCGGCATCAATGGTTTGCGCACGTCACAAAGAAGTAACAAGGTGTCAGAAGCTAAAACAAAGTGAAAATCATCAGAAGCAGTCCTTGAAAGCACAAGGAACTGCTCCTTTTCAACCGGGACATACATATGCAACATTTCAATCTTCATCAAACAAGTCACACTACATTCACGGGACCTCAAATCAACTAAGAAAACTGCATCTGAACGCGCAACGATCAAAACTCTAGGATGCCAACTGAATTCACAACTCAACCACCTATAATTTCTTGAAGTACTCGAAACATCGCCATTATCCCATACTACTTTCAATCTGGTCCCCTTAAACTTAAAATTATGGGTTTTCGGACGAGACTCCAAATCAAACAAAAACAAAGCACCATTTTCTAACAAAACCACACTCTCTTCCTGTAAATGTGGACTCCAAGAGGCATGTACAACACAGCAAGTCTTGAAAACCTTACTGCCCAAGTAACTTAAACTAACTTTATTACCCAAATTCAAACTCGTATCTCCAACCTTTACAGTAAACCACTGGACAGAGTACAAAGTAGAAGCCAACAAATACCCAACTGTAACAGAAGAATCATTACCTCTTGAACTTGAAAACCCAGGAACCGGGTTCACCGAAATCCTCGAAATCCGGTAATTGGACGGACCCCTCAAACCCAAAACCTCGCCGCTTTCATCAGCTTTGACACCAAAGGTCGAATCTTTTAGCACCAACTGCAAGAACCCAACTTGGTCAGAGTTCTGGCCGGTGGGGAAGAACACAACAATGGTGTTAATCTGCGGGCACTGGAGGACCTCAAGGCGGTTGTGGAGGAGGGAAGAGACAACGTCGTGTTTGTGGTTGTGGGGGCCCAATAGAGAGGCGATGGAATGGGAGGTGGAGGGAAGAGGGGCAGAGTCCGGGGAGGAGGTGAGGAGGAAACGGGGGAGAGAGAGGTGGGGCAGAGGAGGGAGATGGGGGAGAAGGCAGGAGGAAGAGAAGAGGACGGTGGCGGAGTTGGGTTTAGGGTTGAAGATGAGGGGACCGAGGATGGGTTTAAGTGAAGGGTTTGAGAGGAAGAGAGGAGGCTTGAAGACTGATGAGATTGGGAAGAGAGATTTCCATTCCTCTGGGATTATGTTCATGTCCACTGTTGATTGATTGATGGATCGATCAATCATTTCAAAAGTCCCTCCAAACGCTTCTGCAAAATTGGTGAATTTTTTTGGGTTTTAAATTCGTAGTTTACAGCAACTATAAATCATTTCCAAAAAAGGAGACAAAGTTTGGATAACAGCACATAATAATGAATTGGTATCAAAAGCTACCAACAACTTAACTGCATTCACAAACACATATATTGCTATACACATAATACATATTTTACTTCTGAAAATCCCATAAAACCACAAATCAATACATTCATCTAAATAATTCAAAAATTAACAGAACAGCTAAACCAACATGGTAAAATAAGTCTTTAAGTTACATTAACATTCTATTTACTTTACATCAAGAGCATATGTGCAATCCAAAGGGGAGATTTCCAAGTTAAAGTTACATACATTTCCAAAAGTTTCCCACATTGATTAGCCGTTCAGTTTGCACCTGCATTTTACTAACTCTACGTTAAGAGTTCTATGTACAACCAAAAAAAGCAGATATCAATGACTAAAAAAACTAATACACATTCCTAATTTTCTAGGAAGATAACATCATGACAGAATATTCTAAAACAATATGAGAGCATTAACATGCAAAAACATTCTAGGAAACAATAGCAACACAAATAGTCTTCACAGAACGTTGCAAATACAGATAATATTCACAGAAGACTGCAAATTAACATGTTCCATCTAAAAAGGATCACCATAGTCTTCTTCCTGCCATTATGTTCACTTAGTCATACCGTGTACTAAAGTACAGACACGACCAATCGCATAAGATATGACTTGAAAATGTAATAATATTTAGATGAAAAGCAACCAGGTTCCAACCACAGCGATATGCCAAAGAAAATATCATTCAAACCCACAGCTTATGGCCCATCTCGTCGTTCCAAAATTTGCAAAAAAAAATCAACTGCAATCCAAATTCAAATGCCAAAATTATCAAATAGTGTTTTAAAAGATTATAAATTTTTTTAACTTAATCAATTAGTTTAGTTTCAATGACCTCCTCAACATTTTGGAAAGGCAAGAACTTTGCCCAGAGAGCCAATATCTGTCTACAAAAGCTCTACCTCAAGTCAGCAAACTCCCAAAATAATATGAAAATAACCCAAACCCATAAACCCTTCCAAAACCCCAGCAATCGATATAAATTTGAAACCAAGAAAAATTGGGGGATAATCAAATTTACTTGAGGAGATGCGGAGGGCAATTTTTGCTTACCTTCAGTCAAGAGGAACTTGTAAAACGTGGTGGTGGATGAAGTGGTGGCGGTGGCTGTCTGGGTTTTGGATGAGCAGACAGCGGTCTGGGTTTTGGGTTTAGAACGATGTGGAAGAACATTGTGGTGAAGGAAGAGATGCGTGTCGATTCAAACTGGAGCAAGACGGAAGAAGGAAACGATGCAGAGGAATGAAGCCACAAGTTTCTGTATACTCTACCTTTTTTTCTCTCTAGCAAATCAGCAATAGTGAAGAGGGGGACTAGCACCCTATACATATTTGTAAACACCTATTTGTCGATTTTTCTTCCGAACTTATAAGGTCAACTGATTTTTCAGTGTTTTCGGCTCCAGAACACTAGGTGAAAGGGCTGGTTCGGTATGGGATACCGAACCGAAACCCTTATCCCAATTCGCAAACCGAAGTTTTCGGGAATCCCAATTTCAAGACCAATCCCAAGCCAAATTTTTGGGAATCCCGAAATAGTCTTAGGCTTTTGGGCTATTGGACTAAAACTTCACATATTGGGCATTTGGGCTAAAAATTAACCTTTTATATTGAAATTCAAATAAAGGAAAGATTATTAATCGATTAATTAACTCCGGCACATCAATGCCGTCTCCACACTGTTAGATTTGCTTTTATTATTATTATCTCTATATAATTCTTTCAAGATAAGGCTGACTGGCTGTGACTGTGATGTATGCCCAAACAAATTTCAAATATGTGAGATGCCTCCCCATTACCACAGGAGACAGAAAAAAAAAATTGAATAACTTGTTATTACCTGTGATTTATTCACAACGTCCTCTTCTTTCCTATAAAAGGAGGCAGCTTATGGCTTCTCAGTTATGATAGCAATCCACTGGTAAAATCCATGGCAGAATTCCCTAAATCATCACACAAAGGTGCACCTTAGTAATTTTACATATGACTCATTTGACTACTTTTGGCATACTCAAAGCAAACAAAGTAATAGAAGACTTGGCCGTAGTCACAGTTAGCTACAACAATATGCTTCCCCCTCTACACCCAAGTTCGAATCCCCCTCCCCATAGTATATATTAGATTAGAAAATCGATCGAATACAAATAAAAGAAAAACAAAGTAATAATTCATGTTCTTTTCTTAAACCATACCTGCTACTATTTGATAAAGAGAATGATCTAGTAGTTTTGTGCACAATCTATTTAGCCAAATGTGCTTGGTGTGCTAGACACAATGTCTCCAACTCTAGTAGAAAAATTAAAGGGGTTCCTCAAGTTTCTATTAGAATCGGGCACGCTACGTTAGGGATACATAGAAAACACTCCTGATTTTAGTTCATTTAAATGACATTAATATTTGTAGTTTTATAGACTTTCAAATGAACAACAAAATGACTGCAATATGATAAATAGTTCGCAAAATAGCTGCTGGAAATGAAATTAAAGAACAGCGACCAATATATTGGTGTTGTTTCCATATTCATATAGACTTTCCTTCCTGTTTCTTATATTTGAGAACAAACCAAATTGTAACTTCCACCCCATTTCCTCTATATAATTCAGCTGCCAATAGGAATCAAATTACCAAGATTGATAATTAAAGTGTAAAAAGACTCATCCTTCTGATCTATCCAAAGCAAATGAAAATCACATATCCGCAAAAAGTTATAAACGTTGGGTAGAAACACTAAAATTTCTAATACTATCGTTCAGTCATTACATATCTTCTACCTCCATATCAGTTCCAAGCGCTAAATTTCACAAACCCTAATCTAGATTTCACAAACCCTAAATTAATTCCAAAATTTACCTTATTTGGGGGAGAATCGGTGCACAGTGCACCGGAATCTGGATGAAGAAGTCGAGAGAGATCAGAGAGGTGAGCGGCGCCTGTGGCCGTGGCTCTGCCTCTGTGCCATGAAGGAAGGCTCCTCCACAGTGAGGGTCTAAGCAATGAGAAGTCGAGAGAGAGAGATCAGAGAGGTGAGTCGCTTGTGTGATGTGGGTGTGGCCGGATTCTGAGGTGAGGTCGAGGAGGGCGGCGAGGTTGTCTGAGAGAGAGAGTGACCGAGTTGAGTTCTACGAGGGTTTTAACTTTGATTTGTATTCGACGGTTGATATTAAATCCCAACCAAATCCAACGGCTGTTACAATTCCAGATATATATTTAAAATTAGATATTTTTTTATTTATTTCGGTTCGGTTCGGGATTACCGAACGAATGAAAGTGTGAGACCGATTCCCATATCGAAATTTCGGGATCAGTTCGGGATTGGGTACTGAAATTTTTGGAATTTTCGATTTGGGATTTTTTCAGTTCGGGATCAGAATTTTTTCTAATTGGTTTGGAATTTTCGGTATTTTTTTCCACCCCTCAAACACCATCCTTGAAAGACACTTGAAAAAAAGAATTCCTCCAATCATATAATGACATACATATGTGATGTTCAGCTCTGTGTTCCACACATAATGAAAAGACTCTCGTTGACATGACCAATTTCTCCCAGACTTTAATTTTAGCCCATTACCTCCAATTTCTCCCTGCAGTTAGATTTATAATTTCCTATCTAACATTGTGTCCATCTTGATCGCGTGTAGCCCACTTGAGAAACTTTTAAGGGAAGAAACGTTATTTAAAATGCAGATTGACTTTTATCTCAGTCTATTCTTACTCAATACTCCATCTTATTCATTAAGATATTGAACAACAAAAACATGATTTATGGTTAAATGGTCGTCATTTTGGTATTTTTGTTATAGCACCATATTCGTCTAATTTTTTTTTTTTACTTCAAAATATCTTAATAATTTTGAATATGTTTAATTTTTGTAATAATGATCTAAAACTGATAAAATAAATTATACACAACTTTGAATCGTTGAAAAACAAAAAAAGGAATGAACCTTACTTGGTGACCCTCAGATATCTTATTCGATGGATTATTGACCAGATGAGGATTGATACCATACATGCGCATTGTCGTTGTTCATGCGATCTAGCGAAATCCCCCTAAGCGGAATAAAAAACGAGAAAGGTTTGACTCTTAAGATGAAAGAGGAGTTCCTCCTCAAAGATACTTTGAGATTGATTTACAAAATTTTGTGTTTATAATTAAAATCGTTTATAATATAAATTAATTTGTAAATATCATCTTTACAAAAAGTCAATAAAAAATAAGAGCTCTAACAAAATAAATAAACGGTTCGTAATAACCTCGTCTCGCCTTTTATAAACTCTCCTTCTCGCTTGCTTACCTAGCTCTTGTTTGAGTGACTCTTCCTCTTTCTATGTTTTTACACGGATGAGATCGATCACATCTGATCAGTGAGAAATTCTGACACCAATAATTTACATGTGAGTATTTTTTATCGAATTTGTCCATATGTTTTCATATGGTTTGATGACTAAACGATCGCCAGAGAGTTTTGATCATGAGCACGAAATCACGTAAATCTGAGTAACTTCTCATTAATCTTAAAGGGCCAAGTTAATTCCATTACTACTGTAAATTAACAATTCTTTTATGCCAAATTTCATCCCCTTATCATAAGTAAAGTTCTAAAAGACGTTAGGTGTTAGTCGAGTGATGAGCTAAGGCTTAGCACCTACACAGCTAGGCTGGGACCTAGGCGGACTAGGCAAATTTAAATAAATTTATTGTATATTGTATAAATAAGTGTGTATTTATACTTAAAAGACAAAGAATTGTATACATAAGTTGCAAAATAAAATAATATATAGATTATAAAATACTAAAACATATTGAAAACATGGGGAACGAGTATATAATGAATGTTTATCTAAGTATTCAACAAGTCTCTTACATTTTATTGAAAAAATAAAATGCAAAATGAAAGTTATTGATTTTTTATCTAAGTGAAAGTTGCGACCTAGCGGGTGCCTAGGCTGGTTTGGGTAGGCTGGACGGACACCTAAGCAAGTCTAGTCTAGGCGCTCTTTCTTAATTTTCAAACACCTACAGACTAATCATGACAATGACCAACCACCTAACATCTAGACGGGACTTAGGCGGCGCTAGGCAGGAATTTTGACAACGGTGATCATAAGGTGAAGAATTGTTCCAAGAAGCATGACTATTGACTAGTACCATATTGCTCTAATTCTTCCCGGAGCTTCTGGATAATCATGTCCTTCTCAGCAATGGTCTCAGCAAGTCTCCTATTCTCCTCCCTCAGCACCTCAAACTGACACACCACACTAGCAATCTGTGCTTCAATGGCCTCATCACTCAACTCAAAAGCACTCTCAACCACCCTAACAACACGCCACAAACTGACCACAACAAGCAGCCCGCCACCTTTTCTCTCAAGAAACTCTTCTAACACCAACGCACCCATCAAAACAACCCCGTCGACCATGTACCCGGGACGCCTGAAAAACGTAGACATGCCGAGCGCAACGGCCTGAGCCACCGTCTTCGCCAAAAGCAGGGCGAGAATAGCAATCCCCACCCAATGGTACCAGATTTCTTGTGTCCTACTGCTCTTGTTTGGTGGTGCTGTGTTGCACTTGGTAAATAAAGATGATGAGAGTTCGAGGATGGTGAGAATGAGATCAGTAATCAGCAACGAAATACAAATTGTATGAACTGGTTTGGACTCGAGGAAATTGGCCAAGTGAGTTCTCCATGGTGCTCTATTAACATTAAGGTCTTGAAACTGTGTGGAGTTGTTGCAGAGAAACTTCTGCCATTGTTGCCTTCTGTGCCAGCTCCTTGTGAGACGTTGGATTGAGGATTCAATGGATTCAATGGAGAATGATGAGGTGGTGGTTGTGAGAGGGCCAGGTAGTTGTTGAATCTGAGATGATGAGGACCCTTTGTTTTTCATTGTTTTGGTTGATTGGAATTCTTTTAAGTTTGTATTTGGTCGATTACGATGATATTTATGAAGATAAGTTTTAAGTTTGGTCCTTGTAGTTTGATTTCTTTTTCACTTGAGGCCCTGCCATTTCAACGTTAGCGATTCTAGTCATCTGGTTTGGTTTGGTTTGGTTTGACGTATTGTGGGCCTGTTTGCTTTCTTCTTGGTGAACTTGGGGTTCGGATGACTTCTCCTATTTTACTGCATTATGATAATTTGAGTGCCACTTACCTTGCAACTAATCCAATTCATCATGCTCGCACGCGTTATATCCAGCTTGATTATCACTTTGTACGTGAAAAAGTTGCTATTGGTAGTCATCGTGTTTGTTATATTCCATTAGTTGATCAACCGGCCAATCTTTTCACTAAAGCTCTTCATTAGCCTCGTCATGGTCTCCTTTGTTTCAAACTTGTCTCATTCGGCTCGTCCAGTTTGCAGGGGAGTTAGACTAGAATTAATTGCTCCGAAATCCTCTCCGTGATTGTAGCATGTAATATAGGAATGCAATTTCTAATTGTAATACGGTAAAATTCCTACCTCATTAGAGATTAATATAACCCCTATACGCATTGTAATAATTTTCACACGTTAAAGTAATGAGTCATAATTCTACAGAAAACCAAGGATTTGAATGCTTACTAAAAAAATTACATGGCTAAAATTGCCATATTAAAATGTTCAGGTCTAAAACGATAAAGTGGTCAAACTAGAAAGGTGACAAATGTGATTTGCTAAGAAGAGACATCCATACTTAAAGTCCAAGCTTTAAATGCTTTGGGGTCACGTTGAATGCCATACCGCAGTTGTACTTGTATTGCATGCGACACCAGGAGTTTGGAGAATGCGTCAAGCATCGTGCACCGATCAAGCTTGAGCCTTTTTCAGTTTTTGTTTTTGTTTTCTTCAATTTTAATACCAAAAGTAGAAAAAAATAGGATAAGGGAAGGGGAAATGAAAGAAACAAATCGATGATAAAATAAAATTCATCGAAGAGAGTTCTAGAACCTTAAAATTAATTGGCAATATGATAAGTAACTTAATAAGCTCAACAACTTACAAGTATGTGTAAGGTATCTCACGCTCAATAACTTACAAGTATGTGCAAGATCTCTTCTTTTGACAACCATATTATTTCGGTATAATAACTGCGTGCTATGAAGGAGAGATTTTCTCTTAAGACCAATTTATCGTTTTAGTGATGTCATTCGATAAATTAATAATTGCTAGTTGTTACTTGCTTGAAAGGTGAATTATTCATCCAACAGTAGCTTGCCACGTGATAATTTGGTGACAAAAGAGTATCCCTGTTAAATAGGAGAATTGATCTAATATAGCAAAAAATTAGCCCTTAATAAAAAAATGTTAATTTTTTTTAACTTTCAAATATATCCAAAATCTCACTTAAATAGATACAAATACTCTCAAATTACATGAATACCGAGTTATTGACTAAAAAACTTCTTGTGCTATGTATAATCAAGTGTTGATCTCACTAATATTTTTCTCATTTTCTTTTACAAAGAAGGTTTTTCTCAATTTTATTTTTTAATAAATAACCAAATAAACCTTTCTTGCATGGCTCCCACAAAATATTAGAATGGTTACATACTTTATTCATATAGCAAAAAGTGAACTACTAGAGTAAAGAAATAAAAGTAAATTAACTTTAGTTGTAACATCTCACATCGTCCAGGAAAGTGGATCTTGTAAGTTATATATATATATATATATATATATATATATATTCTTATCTCTACCTAGCACGAGACTTTTTGGGAGCTCACTGGTTTCGGGTTTCATCGGAACTCTGACGTGGTCGGACCCCAAAACGGACAATATCGTGCTATGGCAGAATCGAGCCCGGGATGTGGTGGGAGCTCAGGCGAGGATGTGACATTAGTTGTCTTCAAGTTAAAGGAAGTACAACCAAAATAAACAATAAAATGATCAAAAGAAAATATTTACTCACTACACTCCAAATTTAAAAAGAGTTCTATAAAGTAAGAAGGAGTGGAATAAGATTTTCAACAACGGCCATTTGAACCTTGTTGATGCACAAAATCGGATTGATCTTGGACCAGCTTAAATCCAATTGTAAATCATAGACACATAAAAGCACAACGATATATCATGGTTCACTCAAAGTTGGGGCTACGTCCACATTTATGTAGATTCAATTTCACCATGTAAACTGAGAGTTACATTGTACATAGAGGTTTGTTGCTAGAGAGGTTAGGGTTTGCTATCCTTCTAAAGTGAAGGTGAGAGGTCTCTTTTATAGAACTAGGGTTTTCCTCCCCTCTTACATACTTCATGGGCGTAATAAGGAGGCCCAAATATTGAGTCCCAATCTATAGTACAAAAAATCAAAATTTGAACACTTTCGAGTTAAATTTTTCTTATCCACGTGATGGGATCCTCTTTTCATTTTGCGTCTTCTTTGTGTAATTGGTGGAAGGACAATTCTTTCCTGCACATCATCAGTTACTATCCAATCAATCTGATCACCAACTAGCCAATAGCTTATGCATACGCAATATGACCAAAATTTTGTAGTATAATAATGAGAACACATAGGATAACGTGAAATTTATCAATACCTACATGCAACACAAGCATGTGAGCAAGGTAGTTGGTCAAGATCAAATTGTCTACATATACAACTCTTTTCCTCTAAATTCACAACTCTAACACGAGATACATCATATAAATAAAATAAGTAAACTGCGATGAACGATACCTACATAATCATATGCATATACATACATATTGCTCAAACAAAAGAATAACTGAACAACAAAAAGAAATCTGCATAGAAACTATACAAGCAATTTGCACACAAATGATCAACAATAATTCTTGTTAAAATGATATGGTGATTGAGATTAAAAAAAAAAAGACCAGTGAGATAAAAGATAAGATGTGGGACTTTAATTCTTCTTCTAATAGGGTTTTGATTTGGGAAAATTTATTTTAACCTATGTAACTTCTTTCTACACCCAACTTAAATTTTAAATGTTAATTGTCTATTTTACCCTATTGCATAATTACTATTAAGTACAGAGTGAAATTAATAATAAAACTCAAATTTCTCAATAAACCTAGACACTATAATTAAACCCTAGCATCTCCCTTTGTTTATCCTACGTCTATTCTGGCTAAAACCGTAATAGTTCTGATAGAGAAAAACAAGATTTTTTTTATTAATGGATATTGATTTTGAAGTTTTGAATCCTCCAACTAAGGTATGACTCAATTTATAGATATTTTGTTTGTTTGCTTATTCTTTGGATTAAATTTCATACTTATTATATTGTATTGTATTTGTTTTTCTCTGCCGTTTGCCTGCCCCCATAACACCATTGCAAGGACTTTTGATTAGTAGTGCAAAGACATATAACTTGATTCTTAGTGCAAATAACAATTGCCCAACCTCATAAACCTTGACCACTCATTAGCGGGTGGCATGTCTCCATCCAATTATCCAAAGTATCAAGGTCAAATGTTTTTCTGGCAAAGTGATGGACTTAACTGGAGCTTGCATTGCTTTCTTTGGCAAATTCAAATTTGTGGAAGGATCTCTTGGATCCCAAGTCTATGGATGAGTTTGGTAGCAAGAAAAAAAAACAGCCATGGAAATGCTAGTCATATACAATTATACAGGGGCAAAGGACGCCTCTTTGAAGAAAAAAAACATTTTGAATTGGGTTTGAGAGGGTAGTTTAGGTAATAAATTTAGGTTTAAAGAGATATTAATTCTTTAATTAAAAAAAATATGGGTGAAGAAAGTAAGTTAGGTGTAAAAAAAGGTTAGATGAGTTCAAATAAAATTTTCCTTTTGATTTTGCTGTCAGGTTCTCTAATTCTTCATCTAATAGGATTTTGGCATTTTAGTTTATTTGATTATTAAAGGTATTGTAATTATTTAAGCCAGATTTTGAATATATTTAAGATTTTAGATAAAAGCTGACATTTTGGAAAATTGAGCGCTAGTTTTTTGAATTGAATCCCAACCTGATCTATTTTGTGGGAATCTCATTTATCGTATATCGTACGGTAAAAAATTATTTGATTTTTTAATTTAAAATTAAACGCAAATAATATCTTACAAAAACAGATCACACGATATACGATGAATTGTTACGATGTAGAAATCCTCATAAAATGGATCCGGAGAAGATCGCTTTCCCTAGTTTTTAGCTATATTTGATAAGTACCATTAAAAAGGGTCTAATTAGAAAAAAAAAACACTATAGAAAAATTCATTTTAATTCTTTAATTGTTTAATCGTGTATATTTATTGTAAATCGTACGATTAATTTTTATAAAATACTATTTATTTTTAATTTTAAATATCAAATTTAAAATAATTTATAACCGCACGATTTTACCAATAAACAATGCCTGATCCTCACAAAGAGGATCTGGAGTATCCTCATTCCCCCGTCTCAACCATTTTTCCACTTTCTTCACTATAGCTCCGCCCCACCCCACAGCCACCATGCCCGCACCACTACACAGACTGGCGTCTCAGTAATTTCCCAATCCCATCTCCCCTCCGGTGAAGCTCCTCCCTGACAGGTTTTTGATTTTGCGTCGCAGTATTCTGAACTATTGATGGATTTTTGTTTCTTGTTTTCTTTATTGTATGTTCTTCTGGTTAGATATTAAAGTTAAAGGCGCAAAATGTTCGGTATTTCGTACGGAGAGCTCTTCCTCTTGATCGGTGCCACAGCTGCTCTAGTCGGTACACACACAAACTCTCTCTCTCCCTCTCTCTCTCTCTCTCTCTATATATATATATATCTTATGTGTATAGCTACAGCATTATTCTCAAAATTGGTTCAGAATTCTTTTACTTTTCTTTGGTAAGGTCAAAGCTTTTCTGGGTTATCTGAGGTTTTGGTGTTTATCGAAGATTGCTAATTTTACTGGAAACAGAAACTGAAAAATTGATCTGGGTTTGATGTGTAATGGGTTGTAGGACCAAAGGATTTGCCTAGAATTGCCAGAGCAGCAGGGAGGTTAGCGGGTCGGTCCATCGGGTATGGTCAGTTGGCTCGAGGCCAATTCGATAATGTTATGCAGCAGTCTCAAGCTCGCCAGGTACTTCAATGGTTAACTATGCATTGTGCACAACACCGTAATGATGACTTCAATGTTCTTGAACCAAAGGCCGTTGTGTTAATTTTGTCCCTTGCTTGACCTTTAGGTTCATAAAGAGCTTCAAGATGCATTGGCTCAGCTAGAGTCGATTCGTTATGAAGTCCGAAGCATATCACTTATGAACCCGGGTCCTATGACTCGAAAGCTGATTGATAATATTCAAGACCCGGCTCCTTTGAGCAGTGGTAGTATTCTTAGCAGCCATACATTATTTCCAAGTAATGTTATGCTTCTCTCATGATTACCAGTGTATATGTCAACTTGTTAGGAACCAACATTTCACTTGAGAAGCCCAAGGAGGAGCGGAAGTCAATAAATAGTGTGATGAAGGTTTCAATAATACGATTTCTTTTTATAAATAGCCTACTTCGCATCGCCTTGAATTCCTTGTACCTGTCTTTGACAGGATAGTACTTTGAGAACCTCGGACGCACCTAATTTTCATAGTCAAGCAACTGCATATGCAAAATTGGCTGAATCTGATGCTGTGAAGACTGGCACTTTAAAAAGCGGTGCAGAGAAAGATGACCTTTATGATGAGAGTGGTCTTTTCATTGTTCTCCCAATTTCAGCTGAAAGCACTGGGATGCTACCAAATCGCAAGGGTAATAGTCTTCTTGATTATAGAACTTAGTTTTGTTATCATTTATTTTATCGTCCAAATGTGGGCACATCATAGGGAGCACCAGGATGAAATTCCCATTTCAATAGCTTGGGAACAACATATCCTTAAAATTTCTTTTGTAAATCACTTACTTTTCTGTATTTCCCAAATTATCTTGAGTTATAGAGGTCAAGAATTTCTGTGCTGCACATATTATGGTTTTGTATCAATGGTTGTGTTTACTAACCATTTTTTATACCCTTGTATGGTTGTTCGACAAAGGTGTTACTCTTTCTTTTAGTCTAGTTGTGCATGATTCCCTATAAGAAATTGATTCGCTATTGTTGGTGGTTCTTTCGGGGTTGTTGAGTTCCCACTTGCTGAGCTATGGGCTTAAATACGCATCATAGGAATACTCTTGAAATATTTCCTGATTGCTCAGTAATACTCTTAAACACACGTCATAGGAATACAATTCTTGATTGCTTAGTATGTAAAATCTTGCACGTTAAACTATTTCCCCAAACCTTTATTCAGACACACACACATATAGTATTTTTATGTTATAACTTAACATGCCTTAGAGTTTCCTGAGAATTTGTAAACAGTTTTCCTTTTCATCTCAGATATACATGTTTGAATAATAACCAGTGGTTGTGATGGCAGAGAATGTTAAGGGATCGGACCTTGTGTTGGAAGCAGTAGTTGAAGCAGAGGTAGCACGTAATGCCAAAGATTTCTTTTCACAACCTGAAAATCAAATACAGGGAACTGAAAAGTGAGAAGGTGAGGACCTTTTTCTTTAAAAAAAAAATCATCACTTTGTTTATGTTTGGCATTGTTGGTACAGAACCGAGCACAATGGCGTTATAGGATTCAGACAACCGACCCCACTTAGTGGGAAAAGGCTTTGTTGTTGTCGTTGGCATTGTTGGTATTAAACAACAAACTTTACTTCTTGTTGCAGCGTCGTTAGGAACAACTAAAATTGTCATGTAATAGAGGAATTTTGTTCACATTTAAAGCGGTTGGTTTATTAGTATGTGCGGATGTTTAGGGTGTAGGGGATAAGGGCAGGGGTATATCAGATGCGAGTCAACTTGTTTTTGGCTGTGCATATTAAACACATTAGTTGCTCATCGCAATTTTCAGTTTGCGTTTCTACATATTTGCAGTACAGAATATGTTTTATGTTTACATGAAACTTTTTTAGGTAGGTTTCCTCGAACAAGCAGCTAGTGAAACATTTTAAAAAGGAAGTATCAGCTGGATGCAGAACTGCATACCCTTTACCCTCTAGGGGGAAGTTTTAAAAGTTCAGCAGGTGTTTAATACAGAAATGGAAATTAAGAATCGCCCAAAAGAGACCTTGCTCAATTTCAAGCGGATGAATTATGCCAAAAACTTCGGGCTGGCCAACATGTCTATTTTCCATTATCTGTCCCACCCATCCACGAAATTCTAAAACTTGAAAACTTGGTGGAGCAGCTTGGACTTCTATGGATTAGCAGGTGGGAAAATAGCCATGTCAGTCAACCTGAAGTTTTTGACGTACTTCATACCTTAAGATTGGGCAGGATTTGATTCGAGTTTCAGATCTTCACTTTCCATTTCCTTCTAGTTATGGGCTCATAAATATTAGAAGTAATCTTATGTTCTAGCAGGAAGTGTAAAAACATCCAATAGCTGCAAACAGATGTGCTTGGAATTTGGTTGGAACGTGTATTACATGGATGGTATTCCAACGGATTTGAAAGACAAACGGAGGAAGATTCCGATAACTAAGTTAGATTCCGATGATTTGTACAACACGATCTTTCGTGTTATTCACGTCAATCAAAACCTTACATCTGTGTTTTTTGTTCTTCAGATAATCTAAACGTATGATGAAGAGATTGGCAAGGCCAATGACAAATATATTACAAGCAGGCATCTAAAGCCATACCTCTAGCCCAAAGGTTTTTCAATGTATCGGGAACACGGTTTGGTACACTAAACGTAATATTACACTTGGCTGAAAACTTGGAAGGAAAAAAAATTCAACTAATTGTATTATGATACTGGTATACCGGGTTGTGTTCCCGAGTCTAATAATTTCTCCTTCTAGCTAACTCTTTGAACATTGAGGAGTCGACCATGCAAAGGGCCACAGAGGAACCCCCTCATTCCCCTGGAAGATAATCGAATAGGCAGATTAAACTAAAAATGTACTATTTGAAATAACCCCTGATAACTCTATCATGAGGACTTGACGTCATCCTCACCCTTTTCCGGCATATCATCGGCTGTCTGCTCATGATTCCAAACTCAACGGTGTTAACTAAACACGAGGGTTGCGTTCGTTGCAGGACTTAACCGATATCGCTAACATGCATGATGGCAAATATTGCTTGCAATAATTAAGCCACAATTTGTGGACTAATATATTTATATTTTTGCTCTTATTGCACATGACACACATGCCACTGACCGCTGGGGCCGGAAATTGTGGCAGCCACCATCATTGGTGTCGGAAAATTTAAGTCTCCTCACCACCAGTGACATAAAAACATAGCAATATATGTGTAATTTTTTTTTTATCTTTATTATGTTCTGGTGTGGTTTATTATTTTTTACGTGTGTATTATGAGAAAATATTTCATCATTAAAATTTTTTTTTATATAAATTATATTGAGACTGAAACTTTAATTTTTTTCCTGAAAGACACGATACACTCAGTCAATCAACATCACTGTTACGCAGGCCCTTACGTTTACTTATCCTTCTAGAAGTGGAAGATGACTCGCTCCGCTTACGACTCCACCAACCACTCCGCCACCGCCACCGCCACCATCACCATCCTTCCTGCTCCCTCATTTTACCAAACTGCCTCCATTCATATCACACACACACATATATATATACACGTCTCTCTCTCACACACACACACACACACACACACAAGAGACACTCTCACTTTTCACTTTGCAATTCAGATAAAAATAACAACCGCGGTTATCAAGCAATGGCAGGAGTAGTGAGGAGGATCAAGTTGGGATCGCAAGGCCTGGAGGTTTCGGCTCAAGGCCTTGGCTGCATGGGCATGTCCGCCCACTACGGCCCTCCGAAGCCAGACCAAGACATGATCACTCTCATCCACCACGCCATCGACGCCGGCGTCACCCTCCTCGACACCTCCGACGTCTACGGCCCCTACACCAACGAAATTCTTCTCGGCAAGGTAAAGTTTTGTTTGACGTTTTTGCTCACAAGTCACAATCACAGTCAGTCACTCTAAGTTTCTGTTAGTAACTTTTGGGTTTGGAATTGTTTGGATTGTTGATGAAATGAACTGGGTTGGCTTCACTCTTGTTCTTCTAGAGAGAGAGAGAGAGAGAGAGAGAGTAAAATAGAAATTTACTTTGTGGGTTTTGTTTGGATTGTTGAATGGAATGAACTGATGATCAAGTGCGTTGGGTTCGAATCGATGTACTCTTGTTTCCTGTAGTGAATTTATATGTAATTGCTTTGTGGGTTTTGTTTGGATTGATGTTGAATCGAATGGACTAATGATGGAGTGAATTGGTTTTTGTTGGTTTAATGAGGAGCAGGCGCTCAAGGGAGGGGTGCGAGACAAGGTTGAATTGGGCACGAAATTCGGTGGTTGCATCTCTGGGGATAACAAGTGGGACATTCGAGGTGACCCTGCGTATGTGAGAGCTGCTATTGAGGGTAGCTTGAAGCGCCTTGGCATTGACTCTGTTGATCTCTATTATCAGCATCGCATTGACACCCGTGTCCCCATTGAAGTCACGGTTTGTTATCTTCACTAAGTTTTGATCTCCTTTTAATGGCACTTGCAGAACAATGTGGTTAGCAACTTCATAGAATATTATGAACTAAGAAAACATGACAGGTGTATTTGTAAGAACGGTACTCGAAGAGAACCAACTCTTATTCAGTGTGAGTAAGCATCTGCATTTTCAGGAAGTTCTTTGGAGATTTACGTTGTCTTCTATCATTTTAACAAATCACATATTTTATCAATTCGTCAACTTGATTCCGTTTGTCTCCAAGTCATGTATTGTATCCAAATTAGTTTAAACAAACCACTGTATAATTATCTGTCCGCTGTAGCTATGTCGCTTTTTTTTTACTAGAGCATTTGCATCATGATTCCTTAAATTTCTTTATGTCTTTACAAGGTTGGGGAACTCAAGAAATTAGTTGAAGAGGGTAAGATAAAGTACATTGGTTTATCCGAGGCCTCAGCTTCCACAATAAGAAGAGCACATGCTGTTCATCCAATAACAGCAGTGCAGTTGGAGTGGTCGTTGTGGGCTAGAGATGTGGAGGAAGATATAATTCCAACTTGCCGGTGAGGCTTAGTAGGACTTATTAATTTTTTTGTTAAGGAGGTGGCCGTAGATGTTAATCTCGTTTTCCTATTTTCTCAGGGAACTTGGCATTGGTATTGTTTCATACAGTCCTCTAGGAAGAGGATTTTTTTCATCAGGCGCTAATATCGTCGACAATCTAGCCAACGATGATTTCCGAAAGGTTTGTTCATATGCACATTAGAGAACATTGTAGCATCCTCATGCTATTATTGTGAATATCCTTATGTCCTCAAATTAGGAAATTACGTTGTAGCATCCTCGTGCTATTATTGTGAATACCTTAAGTCCTCAAATTAGGAATGGTCTCACGAAGTTTAGTAATCTCTCCTAGCAGGCTATCCTCTTGCGGAATTCATGCAGTAAAGATTTTATTTCTCATTTAGTATCGAAGTGGACATGATTTATTTCGGCATTAGAGGCTTAAACATCCCTTAATATAATTGTATTTTGAGGGTAGATTAACAGTTTACTGTCAGCTGAACCTGCCTTAATTGATTTCTTTTCTACAATCCGAGGAGTCTGTATTGTGTTGCTACAAAGTTATGTTGTATATGCTTATTTATGTGGTTTATTGGTTGCAGTATCTACCCAGGTTCCAAGCCGAAAACCTAGAGCATAATAAAACAATATTCGAGGGGGTTAGTGATCTTGCAGCAAGGAAGGGGTGCACGCCATCTCAGCTAGCACTGGCCTGGGTTCATCACCAAGGGAATGATGTGTGTCCCATACCCGGAACCACCAAGATTGAGAATTTTAACCAGAATATTGGAGCTCTGTCTGTGAAACTGACACCAGAAGAAATGGCCGAGCTTGAATCTTATGCTTCAGCCGATGCCGTTAAAGGTGACAGATATATGGATGGCATTAGTACTTGGAAGGACTCCGAAACTCCGCCACTGTCTTCATGGAAAGCCGCATGAGTGTGTGCAGTGCCACTGTCGTAATAGTGATGTCTCTTTGTACTTACGCTCTTCTGAATTTTCTCGTGGTTCTGAGAATAAGTAGTGTATGCTACATTGTATGTAATGGCTTTCTTTGAGACGAAAACATTTGGTAAATTTCAACGTGCTGTTTGAGTATCAAAACTGGGAACTCTTTTCCACTTTAGGAAATTACAAGAAATATTGCCCGCGCAATGCTGCGGGATTAGAAACTACACGAAAAAATATGTTTCAAAAGGATAAAAGATTGTTATAGATGGTGAATGTTATTTGCACTGAAAAATGTTTTTAACTTTTTGAAAGAAGTTTTACATGAAAAGGATAAATTGGTACAACTAAAAATGAAGAGTTTAATCAAACTTCATGAGCCTAATTGAAACAAATTAATACCTTGATTGACAAAATGAACCAAGAATGAAAACATCTAAACCAACATGAAACTCGTGGAACACTATGAAAGAATATGAAACACATAAAATAAATTTTTTTTTAAATTACTTTAGCCGTTCAATTTAAATTTGGACCGTTATATATATATTATTATTTTTTACCTGTGGTTTTAATCATATTAGAATATTAATAGTTGGATTTAATAAATTTATAAATATTAAACTAAAAAAATACATGTATATGATGGACCAGCCCCACTAACTCTTTGCCCCATGAATGAGTTTCGGGTTAAAACTCATATTTGCTCCAAGGGTTGGAGCAAGTTGAGATAAATTTAGAACCTAAAATTTGAGTTTTACTCAAGAATTGGAGGAGGTCTTAAACTCTTAGGGTAGATAATATTGTTTGTTCGATAGAAAAAAAACATATTTTTTTCGAGAGTCACTATTGGACAGGTCAAAATACGTAATACCATTGATATTTAAACTGAAAGATCGCATTCTATGCTCGGAGCTCCATAAAAAAACTTAAAGGTATTGTAATTATTTAAGCCAGATTTTGAATATATTTAAGATTTTAGATAAAAGCTGACATTTTGGAAAATTGAGCGCTAGTTTTTTGAATTGGATCCCATCCAGATCTATTTTGTGGAGATCTCATTTATCGTGTATCGTGCGGTAAAAAATTAATTGATTTTTTTATTTAAAATTAAACATAAATAGTATCTGACGAAAACGGACCGCACGATATACGATGAACGACTACAATGTAGGAATCCCCATTAAATGGATCCGAAGAAGATCGCTTTCCCTAGTTTTTAGCTATATTTGATAAGTACCATTAAAAAGGGTCTAACTGGAAAAAAAAAACCACTATTGAAAAATTCATTTTAATTCTTTAATTGTTTAATCGTGTCTGTTCGTTGTAAGTTGTACGGCTAATTTTCATGAAGTACTATTTATTTTTAATTTTAACATGTTTAAAGGATGCCTGATCCTCACAAAGAGGCAGATTGTCTGCCCTCCTGTTTGCGTGCTCTTCTCATCTCCTTCTATTTGTGCGGTCACGGTTAAGCCACGTCAACATTTTATATTCTTATTGCTTTTTGTCTTATTATATCTATAAAAAATTAATATAAAATGTTGACGTAGCTTAACCGTGACCGTACAAAATAAGAGGTGATGGGAAGAACACCCAAACAGGAGGGCAGACAATTTGCCTCCCTAGTTTTTTGAATTGGATCTCATCCAAATCTATTTTGTGGGGATCTCATTTATCATATATCGTGCGATAAAAAATTATTTGATTTTTTTATTTAAAATTAAACACAAATACTGTCTAACAAAAACTGACCGTATGATATATGATGAACTGCTACGATGTAGGAATCCCCATAAAATGGATCCGGAGAAGATCCCTTTCCCTAGTTTTTAGCTATATTTGATAAGTACCATTAAAAAGGGTCTAACTGAAAAAAAAAAAACACTATAGAAAAATTCATTTTAATTCTTTAATCGTTTAATTGTGTCTATTCGTTGTAAATCGTACGGGTAATTTTCATGAAGTAATATTTATTTTTAATTTTAATATAAACTTTAAAATAATTTTTGACCGTACAATTTATCATCGATAAACACGTTTAAAGGATGCCTGATCCTCACAAAGAGGATCGGAGGATCTCGTTCCCCCGTCTCCCAATTTTTCCACTTTCTTCACTATAGCTCCGCCCCACCCCACAGCCACCATGCCCGCACCACTACACAGACTGGCGTCTCAGTAATTTCCCAATCCCATCTCCCCTCCGGTGAAGCTCCTCCCTGACAGGTTTTTGATTTTGCGTCGCAGTATTCTGAACTATTGATGGATTTTTGTTTCTTGTATTCTTTATTGTATGTTCTTCTGGTTAGATATTAAAGTTAAAGGCGCAAAATGTTCGGTATTTCGTACGGAGAGCTCTTCCTCTTGATCGGTGCCACAGCTGCTCTAGTCGGTACACACACAAACTCTCTCTCTCCCTCTCTCTCTCTCTCTCTCTATATATATATATATCTTATGTGTAAAGCTACAGCATTATTCTCAAAATTGGTTCAGAATTCTTTTACTTTTCTTTGGTAAGGTCAAAGCTTTTCTGGGTTATCTGAGGTTTTGGTGTTTATCGAAGATTGCTAATTTTACTGGAAACAGAAACTGAAAAATTGATCTGGGTTTGATGTGTAATGGGTTGTAGGACCAAAGGATTTGCCTAGAATTGCCAGAGCAGCAGGGAGGTTAGCGGGTCGGTCCATCGGGTATGTTCAGTTGGCTCGAGGCCAATTCGATAATGTTATGCAGCAGTCTCAAGCTCGCCAGGTACTTGATTGATAACTATGCATTGTGCACAACACCGTAAATGATAACTTCAATGTTCTTGAACCAAAGGCCGTTGTGTTAATTTATGTCCCTTGCTTGACCTTTAGGTTCATAAAGAGCTTCAAGATGCATTGGCTCAGCTAGAGTCGATTCGTTATGAAGTCCGAGGCATATCACTTATGAACCCGGGTCCTATGACTCGAAAGCTGATTGATAATATTCAAGACCCGGCTCCTTTGAGCAGTGGTAGTATTCTTAGCAGCCATACATTATTTCCAAGTAATGTTATGCTTCTCTCATGATTACCAGTGTATATGTCAACTTGTTAGGAACCAACATTTCACTTGAGAAGCCCAAGGAGGAGCGGAAGTCAATAAATAGTGTGATGAAGGTTTCAATAATACGATTTCTTTTTATAAATGGCCTACTTCGCATCGCCTTGAATTCCTTGTACCTGTCTTTGACAGGATAGTACTTTGAGAACCTCCGACGCACCTAATTTTCATAGTCAAGCAACTGCATATGCAAAATTGGCTGAATCTGATGCTGTGAAGACTGGCACTTTAAAAAGCGGTGCAGAGAAAGATGACCTTTATGATGAGAGTGGTCTTTTCATTGTTCTCCCAATTTCAGCTGAAAGCACTGGGATGCTACCAAATCGCAAGGGTAATAGTCTTCTTGATTATAGAACTTAGTTTTGTTATCATTTATTTTATCATCCAAATGTGGGCACATCATAGGGAGCACCAGGATGAAATTCCCATTTCAATAGCTTGGGAACAACATATCCTTAAAATTTCTTTTGTAAATCACTTACTTTTCTGTATTTCCCAAATTATCTTGAGTTATAGAGATCAAGAATTTCTCTGCTGCACATATTATGGTTTCATATCAATGGTTGTGTTTACTAACCATTTTTTGTCTATACCCTTGTATGGTTGTTCGACAAAGGTGTTGCTCTTTCTTTTAGTCTAGTTGTGCATGATTTCCCATATGAAATTGATTCGCTATCGCTGGTGGTTCTTTCGGGGTTGTTGAGTTCCCACTT
>VIEB01000791.1:251996-263168 GCA_006547085.1 Malus baccata
CTCTCTCTCTCTCTCTCTCTCTCTCTCCTCTTTCTCTCTCCTCTTTCTCTCTCTTGCTTGTGGATTCTGGTTTGGCATTTCGTCCTCTTTCTCTCTCTTGCTTGTGGATTCTGGTTTGGCATTTCGTCGAATGGATTGCGTGCATGCGCTGCAGACCTCTTCTTCCGCGCCACAACTCCACCGTCGCAAGCAATTCCGATGCCTCCACCCTCGGCATCAATGCCTGGGAAGCCTTGCCGTCGTTCCCTTCTTCGCCCATAAGAGGAGTTTTCGTCCCCTCTACCACAAATCCAACACTTGTCAGATCATTTGTGGCGTTTCCTCCGCTCAATCCGTGTATGATTTTTTTCTGTTTAATTTCCTAATTCCCTCTGTTTTTGCGCAAGTTTCTAACTTTCTTGCATTTTCTCAGTTGCCAAACAGAGATTTGTGGATCCTTCTAATTATACAAGTTTATTATGTTTTTTTCGTTTCAATGATCAATTAATTCTTGCCTTTTTTGAGCTACAACGTTAGTTACTTGGCTGAATGCCATGCGGAATAGATTTCGCCACTGCAAATTCAACTGATATCAATTTGTGTAATTAGCGAAAACGGTTTAATTTATGTTCTTTATGTGCTTCGTAGATTATAATTGAGCCATTTGAAACAGTGTTACTCCAAATATACTACCAATCATGTATTGAAGTCTAGTTCTTTGACTTTGAGAATCGGAATAGGGAAAATCCAAATAAAGTCGTTTTTGCTGTTACTTGTTTTTTTTTTCGGTTGGCAGTGACGAGGAGAAAGACAGCATGATGAAGTCCGAGTCTGGGAAAGTTCGGCTTAATATTCGATTGGATCACCAAGTTGAATTTGGTGAGAGTGTTGCAATATTGGGTTCGGTGAAGGAATTGGGATCATGGAAGAAGAAGGTGCCTATGAATTGGACAGAGAGCGGATGGGTATGTACACTGGAGTTCAAAGGGGGTGAGTCTGTTGAGTATAAGTTTTTGACTGTAAGGGCAGACAAGAGTATGCTTTGGGAAGGTGGTCACAATCGGGTCTTGAAACTTCCCAATGGAGGAAGTTTTGAGATGGTTTGTCATTGGAATGCAACTACGGAGGCTGTGGGTTTACCCTCTTCGGAGGAAGGGGAGGATGTGGGTCAGAACGGTTCTACAGTGGCTGATACTGTTGGTGCTGAAGAGGTGGAGTCTAGTCCTTTTGTTGGTCAATGGAAAGGTAATGCCATCTCATTCATGCGGTCGAATGAGCATGGGAACCGTAAAGGAGGAAAATGGGACACCTCTGGTCTTGAAGGGTTGGCTCTGAAGTTAGTTGAAGGTGATCGAAATGCAAGGAATTGGTGGAAGAAGGTACCTCGAGTGATTGCCCTTTATCTGGCTTTTCAAAGTCTATGAGATTTATTCAGAATGTTGCCTCAACTGTTTTAGTTACCATTTACATTAACAATCTTTTTATGGATACTTTTCTGTCCTTTTCTTTGTTGTGTATTTTTAAGTTTTACACATTGTCCAGAAAGTTTTGATTTTTGATTTCTGAACACAAACAGGGAATTATGCCTTTGGGTTGTTTTTATTAACTAATTGTCAGTAAAGATAATCTGAACTCCTCATGGAAAAGACCTCGTTAATAAAGACAATTTGTTGCTCCAGTTCATATTTAATTAAAGCAAATTTCATCATCTATGTCGTACTTTTTAATTTCGTCATTTTTTTTCATAGCATTAATGTACACCTTCTGATGTTGAAGCTTGAAGTTGTACGTGATCTACTTGTTGGAAGTTTGCAAAGTGAGGACCGGTTGGACGCTCTCATAAATTCTGCCATTTATTTGAAGGTTTTGCTCATTATTTCTTTTAGACTTTCATTTTTATTTGGGTTTTGCTTGCGTTTCTTAGATTTTCTTGGTAATGCAGTGGATAAATACAGGCCAGATTCCTTGCTTTGAAGATGGAGGTCATCATCGACCAAACCGACATGCTGAGATTTCCAGGGTTATATTTCGAGAACTGGAAAGAATTTCCTGTAGGAAAGATACTTCACCCCAGGTGATCTTTCATCTTATTTGACATGATTTGGTCCGACCATTGATTTTAGTTGGTTTATTTTATTTTATTTGATTGATTAGACTTCTGTGGTACGTATAAAATAATCTCATCATAGCTATGTCAAATGTACTCTAAATTGGGTATAGGATAAGATTGGTTATCATACATGAAACTAAGGACCTTGGCCCCGTTTGGTGGACTGGATAGGATGGGTTATTTCCAATTAAATTGGACTTGTAGCCCAACGAATGTTTGGTGAGAAAAAATGTAACATGGACTGGATTGGCTACAAATCCGAAATAAGGGAAAATATAATGGGTTATGTAACTTAACCACACACATGGGCTATGGAACCCATCCCTGCCAACCCAATCCTATCCCTAAGGCCCAATCCCATCCAGCCCACCAAATGGGCCCTCACTTCCAGCATATTGATGAATAAGAAATTTCACTTATCATATTTAGGCAACCAGTTTTTTCTTTTCCTCGTAGGGTGCATAACAGTTTGTTTCTTTATCTTCCCATATAATTTGTCTGTCATCTTAATCCCTTTGGTAGCTTAGGAAATTTTGGTTTTTATGATTGATTCTTAGAACCAGAAACATAAGTGAAGTTTTGTGTTGAGGGAAAAAGGCGAGGCTATGCAAAATTTCATGGAATTAGGACCTCAAGTTTGTGCTGATAAGTAAAGAAGTTATGCACTGCCTGGTTACTTTTATAGATTGGTGAAGTCCTCAAGAGATGATCTTATAATCAATTGATAAGTCCAATTCTCTCTGATTGCTCAAACTTGTGAATAGTGAGGGTAGAATCCACGACCTGCTAATGCTGTTGATTGTTTAAAAGTGTGCTAGGACTTGATTGGTTCTAGGAAAATGAAAAATATTAATGTTTGTTGTCCATCAAATAATTGTATCTAGCATTAGAGTTTAGAAATTGGAAGAATATGTCATATGCAGAAATGACCAAATGCAATCGAAATTAACATTTCTCTCTTCCTAAGCATAAACTTGAAAGAACCCTGAAATGCACTCAATAAAAGGGATTATAGTTAAATTTTGAGCCCGCATAAATGCTCAAAATCTAAACTCTATCCCACTAGAAACTCACTTACCCCCCTCCTTTTCTAAAACATCCTGCTAATTCTCTCCAACGAAACAAACCCGAAATTGACACCACAGTCGGATAGACTGATACCACTTAACTTGGCCTTTACCTTTGGGAAAAAGCACAGCGTTTTCTCAATGAAAAAAGAGGCTGGACGGAAGATGGAATCACTAGGAATTCACATCACTGTTGGTCCAAAAGTAAAAAATAAAAAAAATCTTTGATCATAACCGTGTATTCAATCATATCTGCATTTTTTCCTTTTCTATTATAACTTCTTATATTGGTTTCTGGTTCTCAGTTGAAAATTTTATTTCTGATCTCCAGGAAGTACTTGTCATCCGCAAAATTCATCCATGTCTGCCATCTTTCAAAGCAGAGTTTACTGCATCTGTTCCCCTTACACGAATAAGAGACATTGCTCATCGGAATGATATCCCTCATGACCTCAAGGTTATACTCTGCAGGGAATTTCGGTGCATTTATTTCTATTTCAATTAGTGATGTTTTGATATTGAACAATTTTGTAAATTCCAGCAAGAAATTAAGCATACAATTCAAAACAAGCTTCACCGTAATGCCGGCCCTGAAGATCTAGTTGCTACAGAAGCTATGCTTGCAAGAATAACCAAGAACCCTGGAGAATACAATGGAGCATTTGTAGAACAGTTCAAGATATTCCATCATGAACTCAAGGACTTCTTCAATGCTGGAAGGTTTGGCATGAAACAAGTTTTGCTCCAGATTTACTTCAATGAATAAAAGAAAAATTTCAGAAATTTTTTATGGAAGTTAGTTTATTCTGCATGAACTTAAAACTTTTTTAGAAGATGATAAAATAAAATCCCTGCAGTGTGGCTGAAAGTCTTAAACTTGAATTGCTATTTGCTCTCAGGGTTCTTGTTTCTTTTTTTCAAAATTCACATAAATTATATGCTACTGTGTTTGTGGAATTCCTACTTTACTACCATTAGGTTATCAGAAAGGAAGACAGAAGAGAACTGTATAGAGCCTTACCACTGAATATATGAAAATTGTTGTACATAAGATATCGAGAGATCTGTTTGATCTGAAAGGATAAAGGGTAGAAAACCTGTGAGGGAAAATGTTTGTCTTAACTATCTTAGACACCTATACCTGTAGTACTCAAAAGTTTAACATGACTTTTCCTTTCAGGAAGATGTGAAATATAATAGTTGAAGAGGACCTGCTAAGCATATGAATCTCCAACCATTTTTTTTTTCAACCATTTGCATTACCATTATCTTTCTGGATTTAGGAATTAAAAGTAAAATAACATGCAAAAAGCTTTTAATATATCATCTAGTTAACCAATGTTTTTAGAAATTAGTTTTCCTTTTGTTCTAACATAGATATTTCCCTGAAGTTAAAATAAACTCGCTTGTTTATGTGGATAATTGTGGTAAACTCACACTCTCCTCTCAGCTTCATGATTAAAATGATTGGTTTCCTGTGATTGATTTTCTGTTAAATTTTCTTGTTTTTGTAATGTTCTTTGATTTATAAGTTGAGTTTTAGTGCTGGTGCTGTGACATTTGGTTCTGATTTTGTGCTATTGCAGCCTTGCCGAACAACTTGAATCCCTCAAAGACTCTATTGATGATAAAGGCCGTTCAGCTCTTGCATTGTTTCTGGAGTGCAAAAAGGTTCGTTTTCTTTAATTTTATGCATTGGAGTAATTTTTTGTGTGAAGGAAGGCATAGGATGATCCTTTGGATCTGAATATGTGAAGTTCAGTTGTTCCAATATTATACGGTTTATTTATTTAGTTCATGTGCTCTATTGCTGATACACAAAACTTTATACCCAGAATTATCAGGCATAAAACTTGCATGCCCAAATTTTCTTATTGTTGTACTGTGGGGTTCATAAATATAGGGTTCAATCTTTCCTGACAGCTAGGGTTAACATTTGATTCTAGGAATGGTGTATTGAAGAAGTAAAAACATTACTCATATATGTGTGATCATTATACCATTTTATTCTAGGGTTAACATTTCATACCCAGCCGCCCATTTTCACCCCATCTACCAATTTCTTTTCTCATGTGTGAGTGTGATCCATCTAATTTCATTGAAAGTAACAAGCTTACATAAATAACTCCTATATTAAAAATTTCCCATTCAAGAATGCAAGATGAAGGAACTTGATGTAAAGTTGGTTGTCGTTCTTTTCTTAATTCTTGCAATCTTAAACGTTCCATTCCCAGCAGTTAGAAACTCTAATATGGTAAGAACTGATTCTGCTGTCAATTTGGCACTTCCCTTGTCCATTCGAAGACTTGACAATGGATTTAGTCCCTTTTTGGTAATAATTTTAAGCACATTAAGGAGCATATACATCTAAATCATTTATATATATTTTATTTATTGTTTGGTTGCATTACGTATTTTGTTGTTTACTTTATTCCTGAAGTGTAACATAATTTAATTTGTAAGCAAAAAAGAAATATCCTCACTTTACCTCTGAAAGGAAGGATATGACAATTGTGGTTCCATCAAATCAACAAGTTCACGATTTATATGCATGATGATGTTTACTATAGATTAGTAATTTCTGTTGTACTATTTTTTATTGGTATTGCCAATGCCAGTTTAATTTGTTAGCGGTGTTTGGGTTATGATGGCATAATTGCAAGATCAATTTTTTTTATTTGTATTTTTTGTTTTATTTCCAGAGTTTGGATACTTTAGAAGTGTCAAATAAAGGTTTGGGAAATAATGGCACTGACCTGTTGTTCAAGACCATGCAATCTTTGAGTGCCCTGAGAGAAATAATTGCAAGGGGTCTTGAAAGTGGCCTTAGAAATGATGCTCCTGATAATGCAGTGGCTATGCGTCAGAAGGTGATATTTCTTTTTTTAATTATTAATCAAAAGCTTCAACTGAAACAAATAATGAAGTAACCGTTTGATGATTTTTCTTCTAATGGTTATCTGTTCTTCATCTGTGTTAATAAATCAGTGGCGCCTTTGTGAGATTGGACTTGAGGACTATTCGTTTATTCTTTTAAGCAGGTAGGAAAATAATTTTTGGCTGTAAATGCAGTTTTAGTTTTTATCATTTCACATGAATAAATACATGGGAAATTTGACCCCTCCTGAACTTGAACTCCTATGTCTATGTAGTGTTCAAAGTTTCAATTTGAGCAGTGTCTCCCTTGAATTAAGGAATTGACCCCTCATGATAGTTCAGATTTGAGTCCTTTAAATTGCACAAACTTTGAATCTAGCGATGCTGATATATTTCAGTTGAGCATTTAGCGGGGAGCCCTGTACTATCATAAACTTATGTGGCAGAAAAATGATACTTGTGTAATTATCATTTTAAAATGTGAGCATTTTGCGGGGAGCACTGTGTTGATTTATGATTTAGCAACCAGTTATCTAAAGCTCCAAGTAGCAGCTGGTTGTAAAATTTGTGCATGACAATAGTTAAAAAGACAAACCATCATGAATGACATTGTTCACTGCAATCTGTTCAACCTAAAACTCATGACCCCACTGTTTAAATGTTTTGAACTTTCTGTGTGAGTATATTTCAATTATCAAGATTTTGGGTATTAATTTTGTTATGGACAATCATTGATTTGGTTAGATTCCTTAATGAGCTTGATGCTTTGGGAGGGGCACACTGGCTGGCAGAAAATGTGAAATCAAAGGATGTAAGCTCTTGGAATGGTCCACTTGATGCCCTTATTGTCGGGATTCATCAGCTAAGTTTATCTGGTTGGAAGCCTGAAGAATGTGCTGCTATTGAGAATGAACTTGTTGCATGGAAAGCAAGAGGTCTTTCTGAAAGGGAAGGTAACTAGCCCGTGCATGGAATGCATACTGTTTAAACAACCCACCTTTTTTTAATTTCCCCTCCTGTTCTACTCTTAAAGGAAGTGAAGATGGCAAAACAGTCTGGGCACTAAGGCTTAAATCTACTCTTGATAGAGCCAGGAGGCTAACTGAAGAATATTCTGAAGCACTTCTTCAAATATTCCCCCAAAATGTCCAGGTATCTTTTTCTTTCCTTTAATTTTCAAAAAGCAAAAATGGTTGATGGGGCTAAAGATAGCCTTGGGTTCAACAAAGCTTGATCTATTATGGAATCTCCTTGGCGGATGGTTAACGCTTCAATTTCTTGTTTATAAAGAATTGAACCCAAGGGTTTTAGTTTGAAGAATTTCTTGAAACATACTTGCCAAATGTTCTGTGTGTATTGTAAATACTATATTTCTTTTATGGGCCAATGATATGGTATTCTTGGATAAATCTTCTTTGAGCCTTATCATTCTCTCTTGGCTGTTCAGATTATTTGTACCAGTTAACTTAGTTCATCATCATCAGAAAAGTGCTAAAATTCTAGACCAATTTAAAATGGAATTTTGGTAACTTTTGCAGATATTAGGAAAAGCTTTTGGGATCCCTGAGAACAGTGTAAGGACATATGCTGAGGCCGAGATTCGTGCTGGGTATGTTTACCTTTTAAATATATATTTTGGCATTTGACATAAACCATCATTTATAGCAGTATTAAGACTGTACAGTAACGGACTACATGGAACTATTGCTGTCTGACTTTCCACCCACAAATGCTATCTGCAGTGTAATATTTCAGGTCTCAAAACTGTGCACCCTACTTTTAAAAGCTGCTAGAAGTACCATTGGTTCTCAAGGTTGGGATGTTATTGTGCCAGGAGCTGCTGTGGGAACTTTACTTCAGGTACCCTCAATGTTTGATCCCCTAAGTGTGAAATAACATCACAATTGAGTATCATGTTCATGTTTTCTATCCCCAAAAAAATTCTTTGTAGTTAAAAATACACCCTGAACTTAGATTTTAGGTTCTATGTTTTCTTGGAATTCAAACTTACTTATAAGCCAAGTGAAATGTTGAAATTGAACTGTGTCAAAGTTAAAAAGTTACAGAGATATAGAGATCAATATCAGCAAAAATTGGAGGAACGAAGAGTAGAAATAAATAGATTTACTTGGAAAGCATTTAGATTGTAGGTAGATATTAATCAGGTCAAATAGATACTTTTAGAAGTTATATGAATTAAATACAATGTATGTACGTGTACACGAAAGGATTAAGTAATTAGTAGTATTTGCCTTGTAATTATTTGGTTTGCATTTACCCCTGACAATATACTGCTATAACTTCAGGTTGAGAGGATTGTCCCTGGGTCAATACCATCAACCGTGGAAGGACCAATTGTTCTTGTGGTCAACAGAGCAGATGGAGATGAAGAGGTTTTTCATTCTGCTTACTTTTATAGTTTTTGTCAAACCATAAGAATGTTATAGCATCTAGTTACCATCATTTTCTTACCGCTAATTCATCTGTCAGGTTGCAGCTGCTGGGAGTAACATTGTGGGAGTTGTACTTCTGCAAGAGCTTCCTCACCTATCTCATCTTGGTGTCAGAGCTCGACAAGTATGTCGTCTGTTGAAGGGTCAAGTTATCAAATTTTTTTGACATGAATATATAATTGTAATCAATAGACTATGATGGTGATATGTAGGAGAAGGTTGTGTTCGTGACATGTGAAGATGATGATAAAGTTGCCGATATACAAAAACACAAGGGGAAATGTGTGAGGTTATTTTTCCGAACTTTTGAGGAGTCCTTTAATCATGTCATATAAACAGTGCCAATGAATCATTAGAAAATAAGAATAGTGGCGTGACATTGATTATTTATTTCTCACTTATATGAACTTTGCAGGTTAGAAGCATCCTCATCAGGTGTTGATATATATCCTTCATCAGAAAATAGCAATGGCCATTTGTCAGTGGAGAATCTTTCAGGTAATGGTGCACCCAGGGTTGAAGCACATGGAAGAGATGGTCCTTCATGGTCTCCTACTAAAGCCAACTCCAATCAGGTAAAATTTTATTTACTTTTAATCTCTCATCCCAAAATGTTAATCAATTTTTTTCTTTTTTTCATTGATATTGATTTTGATCACCAGAAATTATGTTGCTTCTGAATATGTTAATAATTGTATCATCTAGGGGGTTTCTGCTGGAGGAGTTTTACTACTTGCTGATGCAGATGCAGAGACTTCAGGTGCAAAGGCTGCAGCTTGTGGTCGTTTAGCTTCTTTGGCTGCAGAATCTGAGAAAGGTAATTTTTTTTATGGTCGTTAGGGATCACTAGTCTAGTTGAACTAATTGAAATGATTGCCCTTGATTTGAATCACTAGTCTAGAACTTTTTCTTTCTTTTTGATAAAGATTTTTCTGAAAGCCAAAGGTGCTACTCTAGCTTACAAGATGTTACGAGTTTAATAAGGAAGCAACCAAAGAAAATATAGTGACAATGGTAGCGGGAATGTTAGTTGCTCAAAAATCCATCTCGATCGATATCTTCACTGTTGTATGTTTAGCACTGACATCTATACTTCCCAATTTTACTTAGAAAAACGGATTGCATTGACATGAGAAATAATCACCACCTGTGCCCCTGTCAAGCTTCTTCGAGAGGTGTCTGACCAAGTCGATGAGGAAACTGGAACCTGATTCATCTAGCATCCCCTACTTGTAGACAAGAAAAATTAAAGAAAGCATTTGATTCTCGTAGATTCCCTTTCCATTGCCTCAGACCTTAAAAACTAGCACTTTTCCCATAGTTCGACCTGCAACTCCCTCTTGGAAATAAAACTATGATGATTATGTGGAAACGATACTATTCCCATTGAAAATCATGCAAGCAATGCAGTCTATCATCTTTGAGACCTCTCTAACACTTCTGTAAAGTTCATTGGTGAACCTGTCACATCCTGAGGACCTTATCCTATCACAATCCCTCAAGGCTGTAACAACCTCTTCCTCCAGAAATTGATGGCCTCTCCAACCAAGTGCAGTCGTCATCACTGATTGTTGAAAACCCCTGTTCAATCCATCAAGGTCTCCAACATTGAGATTTGAAACATAAATGTTTATAGATATCGATGGAGGTTGGAGATCAACCAGTTCATTAGAAAATAGGAGGATTGGCTAGAAAATAACTAATATCCCTAAACGACTTGCAGATATAGATCATGGGAGCAGTGGTTGGACGACTTCTGTACTCAGCTTCTTTAGAGCTTGTAGCGACTATATTTTCTTCTTTGCAGACCAAGTAAGAAGGTTGTTAACCAGAAAAACACAAGAGCCGCTGGTTGATGTTCTGGTTCTATATGTAGGGCACCCGGCCCAGCCTGCATCTGAAAATGCCTTTAGCAATGAAGAACCCTTCTCAAATCACATTCCAATATTCCATGATCAATAGTCCCCTTAATGTATCTCAGAATCCTTTTAACTGAAGCTAAATGATTACATCATTTATATTTATACACTTGCTTTAAGTAGCAGCTGATTAACAACTTTACAATTAGTTACAACCACTATGACAGCTGTAATCAACAGCTCTAACTAATTTGGCTTTATGAGTTGGCATTTGACTGCTGATTGTTTTTATGTGTCACTTGAGTGTGATCTAACATTATTCAGCCGCATGTGCTGAACCATAGGAAAATACATTGACAAGACATGTTCAGTCGCAATAGTCTTATATTTATTCTTTGCACATCATATATTGCTCCAGGTGAAAAGAGCTGTTGAAATTTGATGGGGCAACATACTGGTCCTACACTCTAGTGTCTTACTTTATCTCCTGCACTCTTGTTTCGTGCCCCAATTTACACTATTTCGTCAACAAAACTGTTAAGTTGCTGAGATATTATGATACATCTTGTTGATGCACAAAACCTGAAGGTCTTGGAACAACGTAAATCCGACCATGAATCTGCAAGAAAGTAAAGAATACAAGATGTATCGTGGTTTATCCCAATGTTTGTGCTACGTCCACACTGATGTTGATATTGTTTCACTCTAAATGGTGAATATACAAGAAGGCTAGAGGCCTAAAACTTGACCTCCTTAATGAGGAGAGTGAGGAGTCCTTTTATAGAATAAGGGCTCCTCACTTATTACATATTTGCCCCTTCATTTAT
>VIEB01000791.1:276454-302926 GCA_006547085.1 Malus baccata
AGTCCAATCCAACCAAACCTTTGTTTACACTCTTCTTCACCCATCTTTTCCTCCATCTTTTCGTGCTTTTTTCGGGTAAAAATGTCGGCAGCTGTGGGCGCTATTTCTGCAACCAAAGGTGCAACTTTCAATTCTCAAATGGCAGAAGAGGAGCTCGTTAACAGTGACAAGAAAAACATGGCTGCAAGTGTTGAAAAACCGAGCCAGCTGCTACCCAAAGGTGACGATGGTCGTAGTGATGAGGTTGATCTGGATGAAGAGGACGATGAGGTCGCCGCATTGGAATCGGAAAAGGATCAGTTGGTTCTTGGCCCTCAGTTTTCTCTCAAGGAGCAGCTTGAGAAAGATAAAGTACGTCACTATTTTTTTACTTCATTATGTCAGTTTTACATTGCATGGTTAATTTGTACGTTTTTCTTCTTTTTTGTCTGTTACTATAATATTGTTCATTACGTTTATAATTCTTCAAAGGATGATGAGAGTTTGAGGAAATGGAAGGAGCAACTTCTTGGGAGTGTTGATCTCTCTGCTGTTGGAGGTGTTTAACTGATTTTCTCTTATCTTTTTAAATAAACTTCTAAATGTTTTGAAAATCTATGATTTCTACTGAGTGGAGAAATTAATTCCAAGTGTTTGAAATTGATCAGAGAGTAAAGAACCGGAAGTGAGGGTACTAAGTCTCACAATCGTCTGCCGGGGCCGGCCAGATCTTGTCCTGCCGATCCCGCTCACTCACAAACCCAAGAGCAGTCTGTTCACACTCAAAGAAGGATGCCAGTACCGCATCAAATTCACATTCTCCGTCTCCAAAAACATCGTCTCAGGCCTCAAGTACACCAACACTGTGTGGAAGACTGGTGTTAGAGGTAAAAACTGAATCATAATCATATATCATCACATTATTGGTATTAGCCAGTAATTTTACAGTCTAGCGGTATTCATTTCCACTTATAAATAAGATGTCTTAAATTCAACTTCCATGAATGATTGATGAGTTCGATACAATATCCTTCTAAACTTTTTGACAGTGGACAATTCAAAGAGAGTGCTTGGAACATTTAGTCCTCAAGAAGAACCTTATATATATGAGACTGCAGAAGATACTGTTCCTGCAAGCATATTTGCCAGGGGCTGGTATTGTGTGAGAACCAAAGTAAGTTTTAATTTCAACCTCACTAATTAGAGATACACACACACACACACATGTAATTAACTTTGATTTGGTAATTAATTTGTTTCTGTTTGTTTCAGTTTTTGGATGATGATGGAAAGTGCTATTTGGACATGAGCTACTACTTTGAAATCCAGAAGAACTGGCCAAAATCCACTTGAAACTAATTTCCATCTGTTTTTCAGCAATTAATATTGGCTTAATCAAATGACCATGCGGTACATTGTGTTGTTTAGTGAAGTTTTCCAGTCTATAAGTTAATTATCTTTGTCATCCATCTTTGAGATTGGCAATTGATGCTTCAAATGAACCTTTTCAGCTGTGAGATGATGTTCTTCCTCCTCTCATGTTGTTGTATCTTGTAATCATACTGAGCACAATCCAATCCATATGTTTATGTGATTCAATAAGAAAGCACTGTACCAAGACATGCATGCTTTTTAATGAATTTCTTTTCCTTTTCTGTTTCACTCTTCTATTTTGCTATTTTTTGTTTTTGTTGGTGGTCCACTACTAATTACATAGATATTGTCTCAACTTAATCAATTAACCACTTGCACAATCCAAGAACAGTTGAATTTTATCACAAAATTAAGGTTTCGGTGGAATTACGAGTGGAACCATTTAATATAAATTGTAGTTTATTCTCTCAAATCTCTAATGTAGAACTAGATTCTTCAAGACAAGTGAGGACCTGGATGAATACCGTTAACCAATTGCTTGCCCTTCTTTCCTATTTCAATTTTTTATTTTATTTTTTGATAATTAAGCTCTGATAGTGTGAATGGTTCCCCACCAAAGATGCTTCAAACATGTAATTGATAAATTTGTGAAGGGATGGATGACAACGAAATTAAAATTAGAAAGTAGAGAAGGCCATGTGATGGAAATCAATCACTACTGCTTGTGCTTTTAAAAAGCAAAGTTGCGCCAAAAGCTATATGTCAATTTCTTTGTTCTTTTTATTTTATTTTTTTGGTAGTTCAGGGACTGATCAGGGACCAGAGTTATGACCCTTATTGTATTAAGTCATTATACGATCACATGAATGCATGCTTCTTCTGCAACAGGAGGGACAACAGCAACATAAACAAAAGGTGCTGCAACACTTCTCTCTTTTTTTAGATTAACTAATAAAGTTTATTTATTTAACAAAAACAAAATATATGATGTAGTTGGAAGAGAAGATAAAGGAGATTTGTTGATTGATAAATTTGAGTTGGGTTAATGATTGTAGGTTTCTGTTAGAGTGTCCCAATTTTCTATCTACCACTGTTCTGAGGGTTCATTTAGTTGTTCAGAAACCACTTTAATCAACAATGATAATGTTAGTTAAGAGCTTGAGTGTGTTTGGTTGAACTTGGAAAATATATGTAAGGTTTGTGTGTTATATTTTACATCAAACGGTTAAGATCTAAATTACAGAAAAAACGATTCGAACAAAGGAGAAAGCATGTGGTAACCAACTTGTGTTTTCTGAATTATATGAAGCCAGTAAGCAAACAGCGAATCCATGGGTAGAAATTTTCGGGATCAATGATTGGACCATGCAAACTAAAAATACCTTTTCTTGGATACAAAATAAATTTTTTGGGTACAACAAAAATTTGTATTCTCAAATGATGTCGGAGGGATTTGCAGTCATTGTGGAAATTCCGTTTTCCCTACGATTAGTATCTTCCTTAGAGGCGACAAAAATTGTAAAATCTTATAATTAAACCCTCATGAATCCATTTTTGTTGTTTCATTCCAGGTACTCTTTCAAGGAGGCAGCGGGGATTCGACTCACAGTCAGGCAGGCTTATACCATTACGCTCAACAACAGAATCTTAGCTTGAGCCTAAATCTTTTTTAATTTCACTCAATTCATATACTTCTATTTTTCTCAATCCAAATAATATAATTGGGTTTATTTTTGAGACAGCCTTGCTTGGGCCTTCCCTGATGCCCAGAGTCTTATCTCTGATGGTCTCGATTTTTTACCTAATTTAAAATTTGATAATCAAGGAAATTTTTTTAAATATGCTTTTCTCTCATGCCTTTCTTCGTTCATGGTTCGATATTCTGGTGTCCTAGGTGTAGAGGAACCACACCAATCCATCCCGAACTTGGTGGTTAAACTCTACTGCGGTGACGATACTGTAGGGGAGGTCCTGCGGAAAAATAGCTCGACGCCAGGATGATAAAAAGCTTAACACCTCTCATTCTTATTACTTTTTCAATATGAAAAAAAAAATGGAAAATGAAAAGACTAAATTTTGCAACCTGATTTGTGTTTGGTCAAATGGCTTGTGTGAGACAATGCTTAGTCTTGTGATGTAATGGAGATATTTTACTAATCTTAATTTTGCAACCTGATTTGTGTTTGGTCAAATGGCTTGTGTGAGACAATGCTTAGTCTTGTGATGTAATGGAGATATTTTTCCTTGAGTAAATCGTGATGGGAATTGTTCCTGTATACGAGATAATGTGACA
Organism: Malus baccata; assembly: GCA_006547085.1. NCBI lineage: Eukaryota > Viridiplantae > Streptophyta > Magnoliopsida > Rosales > Rosaceae > Malus > Malus baccata. Next base: position 280,101 of record VIEB01000791.1, read on the forward strand.
TAATATTGTACAACATTGCTTTTCGGCTCTACTGACTAGCTAACATAATTGAATGAGTCTTTGCCCGAATTATCAATAAAAACAGTGGGGGTATCTCTCCTTTTGGTCAATTCAATGGTTTGTTTTACTTCTCTAGTACATAATCAAGTTTCTTTTGACGTACACATGTGCTTTTGTTTTTTGTTTTTTTTTAAATTATTGTTCTTATAACTCCGCCTATGTAAGTTTATCTTACATTGCCGGTCCCAAGCCCGGATAAAGGAGGAGGGAGAGGGCGTCAGGTAGTCGACAGCCGGCACTCCATGATCACGTCGAATCCTTATGAAAATGAATCCAGAACGAAATCGCGCTAAAGCTAGGGCGTCACCCGTAAGTGGCGCGTTGTGTGGCCCGAGCACAGTGATAAGTGAGCAAGGGTCGCTGTATCTCCATCGGCACCCGGATGCAGTGTTAAATGAGCAAGGGGGCCATAGAAACTTCTTTTCGAACGACTCCACTCAAAGTTGTTTGGGCGCATATGCTCCTATCAACTTTACACAGGACACACAAAAGAAGTACTTTGATCCTATTAGACGGGGGAGGGTGAAGAAGCTAGGACAGAAGGGTAGAGTTCAAGAGAGCAAAATGCGTTTAGGAACGTGGAATATAGGAACCTTAACGGGAAAATCTATGGAAGTAGTGGAAGTTATGGTGAGGAGAAGGATAAATATTATGTGCCTACAAGAAACTAAGTGGGTTGGTCGTAAGGCAAAGGATCTAGAAAACTCAGGGTTTAAACTTTGGTATTCGGGCACAAATAGAACGAGAAACGGTGTTGGCATCATCGTGGACAAGACCTTGACACAAGATGTTGTAGATGTCAAGAGGGTAGGAGATATAATCATGGCAATCAAGATTGTAATAGGACAAGAACTTATCAATGTGATTAGTGCGTACGCACCTCAAGTAGGGTTGGATACGAGTTCGAAGGAGAAATTTTGGGAAGATCTTGGAGACTTGGTGCAAGGAATTGCTCAGACGGAGAAGTTATTTATAGGAGGAGATTTAAATGGACACGTGGGCAGGGAGACAGGCAACTATGGAGGTTTTCATGGTGGCCATGGTTTTGGGGAGAGAAACGAGGATGGGGAAGCTATCTTGGATTTTGCAATGGCATATGATCTCTTCTTAGCCAACACCTTCTTTAAGAAGAGAGAAGAACATGTGATCACCTACAAGAGTGGGTCGTCAAAAACACAAATAGATTTTCTTCTAATGAGGAAAGGGGATCGTATAACTTGTAAGGATTGCAAAGTTATACCAGGAGAGAGCGTGGTTAATCAACATCGCTTGTTGGTGATGGATGTATATATCAAAAGAGTGACACAAAAGAACAAGACTTGGAAGTGCCCAAGAACTAGACGGTGGAATCTAAAAGAAGAAAAATAAGCCATTTTCAAAGAGAAAGTAATCACCCAGTGTGTGTGGGATAGAGAGGGGGAAGCTAGCCAAATGTGGGATTCCATGGCTAGTTGTATCCGAAAAGTAGCAAAAGAGGTATTAGGAGAGTCCAAGGGCTTTGCCCCACACCAAAAGGAATCTTGGTGGTGGAATGAGGAGGTACAAACAAAGGTGAATGCTAAGAAGGAATGTTGTAAAGCCTTATACAAGGATAGAACCGATGAAAATGGTGAAAGGTATAGAAAAGCGAAGCAAGAGGCGAAGAAAGCTGTGAGAGAAGTTAAGTTAGCAGCTTACGACGATATGTATAAACGACTAGATACCAAAGAATGAGAGTTGGATATCTATAAACTAGCTAGAGCAAGGGAAAAGAAGACAAGGGACCTAAACCAAGTGAGGTGCATCAAGGATGAGGATGGAAAGGTTCTTGCTACAGAGAACGCGGTTAAAGACAGATGAAGAGGTTATTTTCATAATCTTTTCAATGAAGGACATGAAATGAGTGCTTCTTGAGGGGAGTTGAGTAACTCAGAAGAGTGTAGAAACTACTCTTTTTATTGTCGAATCTGGAAGGAAGAAGTTGTTGTAGCTTTGAAGAAGATGAAGCATAGAAAAGCAATAGGCCCAGACGATATACCAATCGAAGTGTGGGAAGTTTTGGGAGAGACAGGTATAACATGGCTCACTGACCTTTTCAATAGGATTTTGAAAACGAAGAAGATGCCAAATGAGTGGCGAACGAGCACTTTGGTGCCTATCTACAAGAATAAGGGCGACGTACAAAATTGCATGAACTATAGGGGTATTAAGCTAATGAGTCATACAATGAAGCTCTGGGAGAGAGTCATTGAGCATAGATTGAGGCAAGAGACACGGGTTTCGGACAACCAATTCGGGTTCATGCCAGAGCGCTCAACCATGGAGGCAATCTATCTCTTACGAAGATTGATGGAAAGATATAGAGATGGGAAAAATGATTTACACATGGTCTTTATAGATTTGGAAAAAGCGTATGATAGGGTCCCAAGAGACATTCTTTGGAGGATTTTAGAGAAGAAATGAGTACGAGTAGCATATATCCAAGCTATAAAGGATATGTATGAAGGAGCAAAGACTGCCGTAAGAACTCATGAAGGACAAACTGAAAGCTTTCCCATAACTGTAGGATTACATCAAGGCTTATCCTTAAGTCCTTACCTTTTTGCGTTGGTAATGGATGAGTTAACAGGACATATTCAAGATGATATTCCTTAGTATATGCTTTTCGCAGATGATATAGTGTTGATAGATGAAACTCATGAAGGGGTAAATGCAAAGCTTAACCTTTGGAGAGAAGTGTTGGAATCTAAAGGTCTTCGCCTAAGCCGATCAAAGACAGAATATATGGAGTGCAAGTTCAGTGCAAATGGAGGCCAAAACGAGTTAGGGGTGAGGATCGGAGATCAAGAAATACCAAAGAGCGACCGTTTTCGTTACCTAGGATCTATCTTGCAAAAGAACGGAGAATTAGATGGAGATCTCAACCATAGAATACAAGCTGGATGGATGAAGTGGAAGAGTGCATCCGGCGTGTTGTGTGACCGCCGTATGCCACTGAAGCTCAAGGGAAAATTTTATAGGACGGCAATAAGGCCGGCGATGCTGTATGGCACAGAATGTTGGGCGGTGAAGCATCAACACGTACACAAAATGGGTGTAGCGGAGATGAGGATGCTTCGTTGGATGTGTGGGCACACGAGAAAGGATAAGATTAGGAATGAGGATATCCGGGGTAAAGTAGGAGTAGCCGAAATTGAAGGAAAGATGAGAGAAAATCGGTTACGGTGGTTTGGACATGTGCAAAGAAGGCCTACTGACGCTCCGATTAGAAGATGCGACTATGGGACAGAGGTTCAGGGCCGAAGGGGTAGAGGAAGACCTAGGAAAACTTTGGAAGAGACTCTAAGAAAAGACTTAGAGTACTTGGATCTAACGAAGGACATGACACAGGACCGAGCACAATGGCGTTCTAAGATTCATATAGCCGATCCCACTCAGTGACTTGGATTTTCCAAGTCTCCAACCGAGAAGTTTTCCTCACTCAGGAAATTAAGGGAACACTACCTCAACCTACATGCTCCACTCACAAAGCTCCAACAAAAGAAAATTCAAAGAACTTAGCGAAGAAGGCTTTGGTGTATTTAACACAATACGTTGAAATGAAGGAAAGCTTATTTATTGATATCCCCGATAAGCTACAAATATGTACATATACATGAGTCAAAATAAACAAACAAGAGGGAGCCTTCACAAAGGTTGCTTAGGAGAAGTCTCAGCAGTCGGTAGAGCCCCAGAAAGAGAAGGCACCGGAGGGAAAGAAAATTCAAAGAACTTAGCGAAGAAGACTTTGGTGTATTTAACACAATACGTTGAAATGAAGGAAAGCTTATTTATTGATATCCTTGATAAGCTACAAATATGTACATATACATGAGTCAAAATAAACAAACAAGAGGGAACCTTCACAAAGGTTGCTTAGGAGAAGTCTTAGCAGTCGGTAAAACCCCAGAAAGAGAAGGCACCAGAGGGGATCATTCGGAGCCTCAGTACTGGACAGAACCCTAGAAGGATGAGGCATCAGAGGTTGATCATTTGGAGCTTCATTACGCGGTACAGCCCCAGAAGACGAAGGCAATAAATGCCTTTGGAACAAACCCACAAATCTCTGATGATCAAGTAAAACCTGACCATCAGTTTCCTTCATCTGGTCCAGCTTCCTCTTCATGTTTGTAGCATAGTCATGTGCGAGACGGTGCAACTGTTTATTCTCATGCTTGAGCCCTCTAATCTCCTGTTTGAGACTCATCACTTCAGCCGCCAATGATTCAACTTGGCGGGTTCGAGCAAATAGGCGTTGGGCCATATTAGACACAGAACCTGCACACTGAACACTGAGAGCCAGAGAATCCTTAACAGCTAACTCATCAGACTGTTTGGAAAGTAGTCTGTTATCTTTGAGAGTGAGAAGGTTTCTGGCCACCACCGCAGCGGTTATATCATTTTTCATCACGGAATCCCCAACGGTAAGAGAACCAGTAGGGGAGACGAAGGATGGGCGCCATATGTTGTCTGGAGAAGGCGGGGCTGTCTCTTCAACAAGGTTCAAGTCAAAACGATGGTCGGAGGGGCCAGACATTTTCAAAGGTGTTGAAGAGAGAAGAGGTCGGACAAATCAAGATCTTAGAAGTGCAAGAATGGAGCTTCTACTAGTAGAGATTCAAGTGTGCTTTGGAACTTAATGCCAGCCCCTATAAAAATCTGCACTCGACGGAGCTTCAGAAATCGAAGAGGCGCCTGCTTAGAAATCGAAGAGGCGTTTGCTTTCTCAAAAGCTGGGCTGCTCAGAGACCACAAGGGTCGATCTCAGAAATCGAAGAGGCGTTTGCTTTCTCAAAAGCTGGGTTGCTCAAAGACCACGAAGGCCGATCTCAGAAATCGAAGAGGCGCTTGCTTTATCAAAAGCTGGGCTACTCAGAGACCACGATGGCCGATCTCAGAAATCGAAGAGGCACCTACTTTTCCAGCCTTGTCAGCACCTGTCACACGCACACTCAGCTTTGCGGAAATTATGGGCATTCTGTCGAAGACTTCTGGTGAAGTAGAAAGCACATGAATCTTACTGTTCAATCACCCACTCCCCACACGCAACAGTAGCTCATAGGTACCACAGATAACTTTGCCAAAGTTCTCTGCCAAAGTTGAGTCTTGCAGCTCCTACTACATCGCTCTGACCAAGAAGGGTAAAAGAATAGCAACGAAACAACACTAACAAAGTTTAGACACATAAATTTTGAAGGTCTAGCTACCATATTATTACCCACAAGGGTAAAGGAACAGTACCACTGCTGGATAATTGGAAAGTTCCTGTGTGTCAACCTCTGTGCTTCGTGGCAAGGTAGACTAGCAAACATGCCCAACCTTTACTCACATTCGAGAAAACACTCCCAACAAGATTGCTTGCTCCAAAATCGAAGAGGCACCGTCCTCCGAATCTCGAGAGTCAGACTCCCAACATGACTACTTTCTCAAAAATCGAAGAGAGGGTAAAGGAACAATACCATTGCTGGATAATTGGAAAGTCCCTGTGTGTCAACCTCTGCCCAACCTTTACTCACATTCGAGAAAACATTCCTAACAAGATTGCTTGCTCCAAAATCGAAGAGGCACCGCCCTCCGAATCTCGAGAGCCAGGCTCCCAACATGATTACTTTCTCAAAAATCGAAGAGACACCGCTCTCCGAATCTTGAGAGCCAGACCCCAGCATGATTGCTTTCTTAAAAATCGAAGAGACATCGCTCTTTGAATCTCGATAGGATTGCTTGTTCGAAAACCGAAGAGGCACCACTTTCCCAACTTCAAGAGCCGGATCTCCTTGGATAAAGCTTGTCTGTAATCTTCACACGTAACATCAGCTTTCCAGATACCACAGACCACTTTTTCAAAGTGCTCTGACAGAGTTAAAACATGTGAAGCTGGCAGCTCCCACTACCGTGCTATGGCTAAGTAGGGTAAAAGAATAACATTACTACTTGTTGTTAGGGAGACTCCTATATATGTCGACCTCCATCCCCAACGGACAGGCAAACTTGCAAAAATGCTCAACCCTTCCTCATATTTGAGAGGGCACTCCCAACGAAGCCTTTCGAAATATTCAGCTTTCTTTCCCCCCGATAATACCTCTGCAAACAAGCTATACTAGAGCAAGAATATCTCATATCATCAGGGTTAAAAGTAAGAGTATCTCATATCATGCTTTTTCCTTGTCTTTTCCTTTGGCCTTGTTCTTACCTGCAAGACAAGGAGAAAGAGAGCAATCAGTCTGCACTTGGAATCAAGCTTCCAGCCAGGAACTGACTGCCTGGAACCCCTTACCTGATTACTTACTTTGCATTGCTCTCGAGTACTCATCTTCAACATCTTATGCTTCCAGGGAAGATACCGCATCTGCCTGAGGAATAGATAGGGCAAGTGAGAAGGATACAAGGAAGCATGTGAAGACAAGCGTAACAGCACACGTGCCGATACATCCATTACTCTGTCAAAGCAAAAGTATCCCATATCAGCAGGGTCGAACGTACTCTAGATTTGATGGACTTGTTTTGACCCTCAAATTCTTCAGTCGGCCTTATACTCTGGAGGAAACCAGAAAACCCTCCAGCTCAGTTCAAGAATAAGCCTGTGGAAAGTTACTTCTTCAAAAGCAAAAGTATCCCATATCATCTCTTCTCATTTTCTTCTCTTTATCCTTCATGCTGCCTACAAGATAGGGAGAATGTGAACAATCAGCCGGAGCTCTGATTGCTTACCTTGTCTGTCACCTCTTTCAGCAAATCCCCTAGCTCGGCAACTTGAGGGACTCCTACTACATGGTTTGTATCGCGCTTGACCAAGCCTGAAACTACAAGTAAGCTTCAAGTGAAATTGATACATTACCTTGTGCATCTCCACCAGTTAAAGATACCACCCCTGGATGGAGGAAGAGTACTTCCAGAGAAGATGCCACATCTACCTATGAGACAGATAAGGCAAGTCAAGACGATACCACACTCCGATACTTAGAAGTTTCGTGATTACGAGATCATTCTCCCACAATATTTCCTAATGTCATTTGTACTAAATCATTCACCTGTACTCACTAAAGGAGAGCTTGAACCTATGTACTTGTGTAAACCCTTCACAATTAATGAGAACTCCTCTATTCCGTGGACGTAGCCAATCTGGGTGAACCACGTACATCTTGTGTTTGCTTTCCTATCTCTATCAATTTATATACTTATCCACACTAATGACCGGAGCAATCTAGCGAAGATCACAAAAAGCGACCGTTTTCGCTACCTAGGATCTATCTTGCAAGAGAACGGAGAATTAGATGGAGATCTTAACCATAGAATACAAGCTGGATGGATGAAGTGTAAGAGTGCATCCAGTGTGTTGTGTGACCGTCGTAGGCCACTGAAGCTTAAGGGAAAATTTTATAGGACTGCAATAAGGCCAGCGATGTTTTATGGCACAGAATGTTAGGCGGTGAAGCATCAACACGTACACAAAATGGGTGTAGCGGAGATGAGGATGCTTCGTGGGATGTGTGGGCACACGAGAAATGATAAGATTGGGAATGAGGATATCCGAGGTAAAGTAGGAGTAGCCGAAATTGAAGGAAAGATAAGAGAAAATCGGTTCCGGTGATTTGGACATGTGCAAAGAAGGCCTACTGACGCTCCGGTTCGAAGATGTGACTACGTGACAGAGGTTCAGGGCCGAAGGGGTAGAGGAAGACCTATGAAAGCTTTGGAAGAGACTCTAAGAAAAGACTTAGAGTACTTGGATCTAACGGAGGACATGACACAAAACCGAGCGCAATGGCGTTCTAGGATTCATATAGCCGACCCCACTTAGTGGGAAAAGGTTTTGTTGTTGTTGTTGTTGTTAATTATTGTTCTTATAAGGGGTGGGAAAAAGGTTCGAAACTAATAGATCGGGTTAATGTATATGTACATTTACATTCATTGGTGAACATTCATGTCAACAAGTTTCAATAAAAATGAGGGGGAAATTGGATGGTGAAGAGGGCAGTGTGGTATGTTAGTTTATTGCGTTCTTTAATATTATATACCTCTACACTTCAGTCATTTTCCTATATATCAAAAAAAAGAACTAGAGTGCACCATTTGCCAAAAAAAAAAAACCCTAAAAACAGTGAAAGAAACTTAAATACAACGAGATGTTACTGTGGTAGGATTCAAATCACTCGCACATTTTAATTTTTTCACATAATGGTGAATGCTTGATTTTGGATAATGTCACAATGACATTTTTGTTGCTCATAGTTCTTTATCCTAATTTTCTAAGCAGTGGAAATGATGTATGTCTATTCATAGGAGTGTTACAGGCTTGTTGGTAAAACATGATTACGTTGGAATGAAGAACTCTCAGATTTCAAAGTATATATAAAAGTGGAACTGAATGATTTTTCATTTTGAGGTAATTTATCTTATACCCTCTAGGTAGTTATAATTTTATAATTCCTCACTTCAACGTACCTTTAATTTAATAGATTTTTCATTCCAGTCCAATTCAATCATGTCTACCAAACTAGCCTTTAGAATTCGAAAATAATATAAAAGGCAACATCTCCAATATACATCTTGTGACAAGCATGTACAAAGATGCTGGTACAGGTCATCTAGGAAAATGGAAGAAGAAAAAAGAATACGCGACAGGTGGTCATAATTTTTTATTTTTCCTTTCAATATACATGCAATTGAGTTTTCAAAATTTGAACACCATTTCGCATAATGAGTTATGAAAAAATGAGAACCAAAAATAGAAAACTACTTTCTTGAATTTTTAAAATTTAGTTTTGAGTTTTCACTTTTTGGTTTTCAGTTTTCATACTGAAAAGTGAAAGTAGTTACTAAATAAGATTTTAATTTAAAAAAAATTAAAAACTAAAAACCATAAATTAAAATAAAAAAAACTAAAAACAAAAAAAATAAAATAGCTTTTGTTTGTACCATACTTAGGGCATCCGTATTTAGATCTCGTATAAATACTCAGGTGATTTAAATGTAATTATGTAATAAATGAAGGGGCAAATATGTAATAAGTGAGGAGCCCTTATTCTATAAAAGGACTCCTCACTCTCTTCATTGGGGGAGCCCAATTCTTAGGCCATGGGAAGAGCTCTCTCACCCTCAGAAGCTCTCACCCTCTCATCCTCTCACAAACAGAGAAATACAATATCAGTGTGGACGTAGCCCAAACATTGGGGTGAACCACGATACATCTTGTGTTATTTACATTTCTTGCAGATTCACGGTCGGATTTACGTTGTTCCAAGACCCTTCCGGTTTTGTGCATCAACATTTGGCGCCGTTTGTGAGAAACGACACGAAAAGCTGTGTCGGTTCTCTTTTATTTTTTCATCTCACCACCGTGAATCTGCAAAAAACCCAAGAGCCCAAAGCCTTAGTGCCCGTCCTTTGTTCCTCCACCACATCAAGATAACTCCCAAACTCCACCATCTCTCTACTCTCTAGAGAGAAACAATACACACACATGAGAGAGAGGGAGAGAGAGAGATCAAAAGCTCCAAAGTTGAGATCAAAATTCAAATCAAAGTTTGTCAATGTTATTTTTCCAACCCAAAAGACCCGACAAAAAGAAATCCAAAAAAAAAAAAAAACACAGAGACCTCTCTCTTTCTTCTAACTTGTTACAGCCACCACCTCACAAATCAAAATATGATGTCTTCTGTTTTTGTTTTCCTCCTCACTATTTCCTTCCTTACAACCCTGTCGTCCTCCGCAACCACTTCTTTCATCTTCGGCGGCTGTTCCCAGCAAAAATACCTCCCGGGTTCGCCCTACGTGTCGAAAGTAAACTCGCTCCTCACCTCCCTGATCAACTTAACCATGTTCTCCACCTGCAACAACTTCACCTTCCTCGATAGCAGCTCCACTGGCTCCCAGGACACCCTATGGCCTCTTTCAATGCTGCGACGACCATAGCAACATCGACTGGTCCCAGTGTGTCGCTCGCTGGGTGAGTCAACTCGGAACCCTCTGCCTCGACTCCTGTAGTGGTGCGTTGCAGTGCCTCGACTCCTGCGAGGGCAGTTTTGAGAAGTACGACAACGCAATGTTCTTAGAGGTAGAGGACAAGACCGTGGTTGTTAAGAAATGTGAGTCGTCGATTGGGTTTGACTTAGATTCGTTGACCAACGAAGGGACTTACAGGCCGTACGGAGTCAGCGATTGGTGCAGTGTGTCGGGGATTTGAGTATGAGCGAATGCCGGGATTGTCTGTCAGAAGCCATTTGACAGCTCAGGTCCGGGTGCGGGACCAGCGCGTGAGGCGACATGTTCTTGGCTAAGTGCTACGTTTGTTACTCGGAAGGTGGATATCACCCAAACGGTGGTCATGATGACGATGACGACAATGAGCTTGAGAAGACCAAAATAACATACTTGCAAAAATGCCATAACCTTGCCATCAATGTCACCTCCGGTAGTACCACCGTCATGGCCCCTGAGAATAATGGAGAAATTTCCTTTTTGGAAAGTGCCAAGCAGAAAAGCAACGAAGAAGATAAGAGAGGAAATCATATAGGAACTCTTATCCATGCAGGGATAAGAGAGAATCTTGTTAAGGAGATGCACATGGGAATCCCTGCATTGGTTTGTATGTCACATGGGAATCCTTGCATTGGGAAGAGAGGATCCTCCATGTGATTTACCCGGATCGAATGATGTTAACATTTTCTGTCTTCCCATCCCCAAAGGTGTCTGACACGGTTGTGGAGCCATACAAGGCCACCCTTTCCATCCATCTGCTTGTCGAAAAAGTAGAAACAACAGAGAAAAAGCAGAAAGCAAAATGGAGGCTTTCCTCTGCCAGAGCACATGGGGACATTGCAAAAGCAAGGAATAATCACCCCACCAGAATGATGTGATTTACTTTCCTTATTTTTGAATGATGTGATTTATTTTTCTTATCTTTTGGAGACATCTGTATAAACCCCATCAGAGGGTAATATAAAAAAAAAAAAAAAAAAAAGGCCCAAAATAATGGGCTGGAATGTTATGTGGAGGGTGAAGGCCCATATGCCCAAAAGAGCCAGGCCTTATGGCTTCAAATTTATTCGGCACCTTGCCGCTATTATCACCAACCAGGTGATCAAAAGTACGTCCAATACTACAAAAAAGTATTCGGTAGCCTGCCGCTATTACCACCAACTAGGTGATCAAAAGTACGCCTAGTACTCCAAAATTATTCGGCAGCCTGCCGCTATTATCACCAACCAAGTGATCAAAAGTACGCCCAGTACTATAAAATTATTCGACGGCTTGCCGCTATTACCACCAACCAAGTGATCAAAAGTACGCCTAGTACTCCAAAATTATTTGGCAGCCTACTGCTATTATCACCAACCAGGTGATCAAAAGTACGTCCAGTACTCCAAAATTATTCATGAGCATCACTCATGTCAATCATACATAAACATTCATGAGTGATGTCAATCATACATAAACATTCATGAGCATCACTCATGTCAACATTCATGAGCATCACTCATGTTAACATCCATGATCATCACTTATGTCAATCAACATAAACATTTATGAGCATCACTCATGTCAATCAGCTTCAAAAGCTTCATTTACAGAGCTCTAGTTTCGAAAGCTTCATTTACAGAGCTCTAGCTTCAAAGCTTCATTTACAAAAGCTCCAGCTTCAAAGCTTCACTTGCAAAGCTTCACCTACAAAGCTTCAGTGTAGGGTATACAAATACCACCTCCGAACAACTGCCACTTCGGCCCATACATGGATTCAATTTGAAGTTTTCAGTCAACAGACTCTATTGACTGAAGACTTGGGGGACTACACTATGTACCATATATTGGGCCTCATAAAAAATACTTGGGGGACTTAGCCCATTATTTATGTACTGAGAAGCGAGCCCTTATTCTATAAAAGGGACTCCCTCACTTTCATTAGAGAGCACCCATTATTCATGAACTAAGGAGCAATCCCTTATTTTATAAAAGGGACTCCCTCACCTTCATTAGAGAGCATCACCGCCAGTTGAGCAACCGCCTCGCTGCGAGCATCACTCCTAACCCATCACTTATGTATTGAGGAGCGAGCCCTTATTCTATAAAAGGGACTCCCTCACCATCATTAGAGAGCATCAACTCTAGCCCATCACTTATGTATTGAGTAGTTAGCCCTTATTCTATAAAAAGGACTCCCTCACCTTCAACGCCACAAGCCGAGCAGCCTCGCAACATATGCTACTTCTAGTTGAGCATCATTTCACATTGAGCACTGCCTCATATCAGTATTCAGTTCTAGACAACATCTAGTTAATTCGGCCCACACATGGACTAAATTGCAAGTCTCCAGCCAAAAGACTCTCTTGACTAAAGACTTGGGGGACTACTGTTTGTACCATACTTAGGGCCTCCGTATTTAGATCTCATATAAATACTCGGGTGACTTAAATGTAATTATGTAATAAATGAAGGGGCAAATATGTAATAAGTGAGGAGTCCTTATTCTATAAAAGGACTCATCACTCTCATCATTAGGGGAGGCCAATTCTTAGGCCATGGGAAGAGCTCTCTCACCCTCAGAAGCTCTCACCCTCTCACCCTCTCATCCTCTCACAAACAGAGAAATACAATATCAGTGTGGATGTAGCCCAAATATTGGGGTGAACCACGATACATCTTGTGTTATTTACATTTCTTGCAGATTCATGGTCGGATTTACGTTGTTCCAAGACCCCTCCGGTTTTGTGCATCAACAACTATCACACGACTTGTAAATCAAATTGATTCAACTATGAACTTAATTTGCACTATACCGACATTTGATTGATGTGGCATATATGATAGAAAAATTTTATTTCAACCTATGTAACATCTTTCTACCCCCAACTTAAATTTAAATTATTAATTATCTATTTTACCCTATTGCATAATTATTAATAAGTACAAAATGAAATTACTAATAAAACTCAAATTTATCAATAAACCCATTAAACCCTACCATCACTTCTTGTTTATCCTAAGTTTATTCTGGCTAAAACCCTAATAGGTCTTATAGAGAAAAACAAGCCTTTTTGGTGATGGATGGTGATTTTGAAGTTTTGAATCCTCCAACTAAGGTATGACTCAATTTATGAATATTTTATTTGTTTAATTTCATTTTTTTTAAAGTTTAGAAGATGAGTATTTGGATTTCAATTTTTTTCATCATTCCCGAATTGTTTGTTAAACTTTCTACAATTGGAAAATTCTAAGGAAAAACTTCTTACCAATTGTTCTTAGATTATAAACTTCCTTGCTTGTTGATAAATATAAGGGGATGAATTGTTTGATTTGTTGCTTATGCACATCAATAGAAAGAAAAAAGGCAAATGTCTGGGGTTGGTAGTAGAAAGAAAAAAAAAAGTAGCCATGGAAATGCTAGTGGGAAGAGGGGGTGGGCCAAGGACGCCTCTTTTAAAAAAAAAATCAATTATAGATGTTATTTTATAAAGGGAATTGGGGTAAAGATAACTTAACATTTTGAATTGGATTTGAGACAATAGTTTAAGTAATAAATTTGGGTTTAAAGACAGAATATGGGTGAAGAGAGTAAGTTGGGTGTAAAAAGAGATTATGTGTTCAAATAAAACTTTCCTATATGATATATGTAGTTACAATATATATGCACAGCGCAGGATTGCCTTTGATGTGCTAATAATTGTTCAATTTCAAATCTCTTGTTAACAAATGGTGTTACCTTTACTGCAGTGCTACCCGAACCATTCATCTGCATACAAAACTTGTAATTTACGCCCGCATGGGAATCAACCTCAAGCGTGTTGAAGCATGCATGCATGCCCGCATGCGTTTTTCATACGTACCGTTATTCACTGGTGAGTGCGTGCGACGGCAGACCAGACAAGCAATTATGGGCAGTAGAATTCACTTTCATACTCTGGGAGAAACCAACCGATTTGTTTCACGCAGCCTTCAGGCCTCAAGGCTTTTTTAGTACACCACATCATTCTGTACACCACATCATTCTATAATGTCCATGCCCCCTCCTATTATTAAGCACTGCTCCGTCAAAGTCTAAAAATGTTGGTTGATATTACGTTTAGCAGAAAAACTCAAGTGTTTATAGGTCATAACTGTTGTATGGAGAATCATTAGGTACTTAAGTACTTCTAAATGCTTTTTCATAAGCATTTGAATTTTTAACAAAAAAAAATGAACATGCATTTAACAAAAGCGATTTTAATAAAACTATTAGGTCATCTCCTACCAAAAGAATTTGGTCAATATTAGCTCCAAAAAAACAAAACAGTCTCCAACCAAATGGTACATTGCAAATGGGCGTATTTTGAGGGCAAAAAGAAATGTCCAAGTGCCAGTCCCCATGCAATTGAGCATTTCTTTTTCGCGAAGCCCACCACTTGATGACATGGTGAAGAGGTACTTGGTCATACTAAAATATAACAAAGATATGGAGGGGCTAATATTTAGCCATTTCTTGGCTGGAAACTAGAAAAATTAGCTTGCAACCATTCATTAAAATAAAAATTAATATTTTTGAGGACTAAAATTGTGCCCAAGTGCTTTTATTAGCTCTCCATAGTTGGAGGTGACCTAATGAGTAGAAGTGTTTCTTACAACAGTCACGAACAACTCTTAATATTTTGAGTGTTGATGATAAGCCCTAAATCCTAGGAACCCTAACTACTCCTCAGCGTAATAATTGTCGTTGCCGCCATCAGCAACCAAGGAAAAGACAAAGGTCAAACCTCAACTGTAGGAATCCTATGTGGACTAAACTAGTTATGATAAAGGTGAAATAATAGGTTGCCTAAACAAATTAATTAAGAGTTTAGTACGTGTAATACTAGCTCCTATAACTGAGGAATATAGTTCCAACTGCTGTTGAAAAGCACGTTCCACAACCACTAAACCACGACTGGGACTTAGAGCAACAAATGAATAACCAACCCTCCACAATAGATGGAGGTTGGCGACCATTGCTTCTATATATACAAGGGTTCCTTACTCACAGAGAATACATTCTGAATACGAGGGTTCTATCACCATAAGAATATAAGGTCTCCAAGTGAGTAGAAGAAACTTCTTGAGTTACATCCATGGCTTCCTTAGGTTCAACTCTAACTAAATACAAATATGCATGTGATTAGAGGTTCTGTTAATATTAATATTCCAACATTTGGTATCAGAGCCAAATTAACAGGCTCTAATCCTTGGTCTATAATATGAAAAATTTAATTCTTTGTATCTGGAATCCTTAAAACTCAGTTACATTTGTTTTTCATATTTTTGTTATTTCATGGAATAAATTTTGAAGTTTATGCGTTGTATATGAACTAACCATGGCTCTCAGAGCAACTCCACCCATGGAGCCCTCCCCCTGGCAATCCACTATTGAATCCACCCTATTGAACAATAACTGCCTTTAATGAATAGTAACTGCCATTAATGAACAGTAATTGCCATTTGCATCTCCACCCTTGGAGCCCTCCCCCTGGCAATAGATTTTTAGCGATGGATTTCGATAAGATTTTTACCCAATGTCATCGTGCCACGTGTCGTTATCTTTTCAGAATCTTTGACGATAGATTTCGATTAGATTTTAACTCGTTCAAAATTGCGCCACGTGTCATTATCCGAAAATATAATTATTGGAGATCGATTTCGATAAGATTTTTATCCAATACGATCGTGCCACGTGTCATTATCTTTTCAGAATCTTTGAGGATAGATTTCGATCATATTTTTAACGAATGACGGCATGCCACGTGGCCTTATCTACAATCCAATCCTTTCTGAATCGTCCATATAATCCACCATCCATCCTCACAAATCTCACACCAATTTTCTCAACATCTCTATCTCATTAATCATAGTTTCTGCTTCTTCTTCACCATCCATCATTACAATGTCTTCTTCTTCATCAAGGATGATGTGGGAAATCGATCAGCAAGAGGAAGAATTGTTTAACCAATCTGAAGGAATGTTCAACCTTCAGATAGTCGATAATGAGATGGAAGAGGATGAGGAGCGTAGAAGGAGAGATGATGAATCAAGAATGGCCAGAGCCTCACATTCCCGTCGAGTCATCCAGACTGTTGCTCAGATATGCAGGCCCAACCGTTCAAGAAACATTGATAGAAGCAGGCAACGATGGGGTGAAGAGCTGTTGGACGATTACTTTGTCCATAACAGTGCATTTCCTGATACGTACTTCATACGCCGTTTTAGAATGGAACGACATTTGTTCAACAGAATCATGACTGATATTTGCAACCATGATTCTTACTTTGTGCAAAAGAAGGATGCTTGTGGTGTTATGGGTCTCCTGCCTGAGCAAAAAATCACTGATGCATTGCGGATGCTTGCGTATGGAGCTATCTCCGATTACAAAAAGTACCCTATTCATCATCACTTAACCAATCTGTGGTGCTAGGATCATCTTGTCTTGTTGTGCTAGGACCATCTTGTCTTGATCTCGCTTCTCTTGCACGCCTCCTTTGCACCACATACGCTTTCTCCGACTGCCAAAAATATTTAGAATTTGGAGACATCCCTTCTAAACGCGTGTTCATAATGTCATGATCTCGTTGTGCAATTCTTTCTTCTCTAAGCAACTCCCTTTCTTGCCTAAGTAGCTCTTTTTCCCTCTGTTCAGCTTGAAATGCTTGTTGAATAGCTGCAACTTTTACCTCATCTTTAGCCTTTTCAGCCTCATATTTCGCCAATTCCCGCGCCAACGTCAATTCACCTTGACGAGCAAGTTCTTGCATGTACTTTCCATAATCATTTTGGAAGCACTCCCTTTCCTCTTTGAAGCCTTCTTACCTTGAGGCCTAATTGGATAACGGGTCGACCCCGACGCTTGTTCAGGAATGGGCGTTTCAAGCACTTCTTCTCCATCTTCTTCATCAACATGGGAGCCATGATCAGGTGTAGAATGTGGATGGGTGTTGTGTACAAAGGTGTTGTGTAGAGGGATGCTGTTCATGCATACTTCTGGACCAACATGCACAACTTTGAATTTAGGACAATCTTTAACAATATTCCAACATTCCCACCGGTTGAATGATTTGTTTCTTGATTTGATTTTGGCAGCATACCATGCTTGTGCTTGAAGTTGCTACAAATAATAATAATGAAATTATTAGGTAACAAATAAATAATAATGAAATTATTAGGTAACAAATAAATAATACAAACAAATAATAATAATGAAATTATTAGGTAACAAATAAATAATACAAACAAATAATAATAATGAAATTAGGTCACAAATAAATAATGCAAACAAATAATAATAATGAAATTAGTAAACAAATAAATAATACAAACAAATAATTATAATCAAATTAGGTAACAAAATAATAATACAACCAAATAATTATAATATATTCTTACCTCATCCGCATAATTTGCCCCACTTCGAACATTAATACTAGCTTGTGTCAAGGCATCTCTCCACATACTAAAGGAATGGCTAAGTATTTTCCAACGACTAGACATCGATTCTTTGGTTCTTTTCCCACTCATTTGCTCAAGAAATTTGGTATGAATTAAACTCCACATTTCTCGCAACTGCATCTCATTACCCGTAAGGGAATTATGAGTAACTTCAACCCAGCTTGTGCACAACGCAATATCTTCAAGAAGCGACCAATTCGTACCTGCATCAGTAGTCATTTTGTGGGAAAAAAATGGATTAAAACTTTGAGAGAAAGATAGGAATTTGATTGAAAGTAGTTGAGAAAATATGAAATTGTGGTGTAAGGTAGATGGAGAAGAAGTGGTATTTATAGAAAAGTAAAAACAATTTTTTACAAATTTTTTTTCTTCAGATTTTTTACAATTTTTTCGGATTTTTTCCATTTTTTTTAATTTTTATTCAAATAATTAATCTCTGCCGTTGGATTTTAAAAAATTTGAATTCCACCACTCCAGATTGTGCCACGTGTCACAACGGTAACTTTTCTTAATTTTAAAACTATTTTTTCTTTATTTATAAAGCATATTAATATTGACCGTTGATCTCAGATCGAACGGTTGATATTAAATAAGATTGTTTTTTTTTTTTACCGTTGAGATCCAACATTCCAAATTAAGAAGCCGTTGAGATCGAACGGACCATGGGAAGCCACGTGGCTTCCCAACGGTAACTGAGACCACTGCAAAAGTGGACTGCTTTTCTGAAAAGCTGTCGGGCGACATGCCCCCACGGGCGAGTGGGGTGCACGCGCCTGACAGAAAAAAATAAAAAAAGGGTTTGGAGCTCGGGCTCATGGGCTGTCAAAAGTTGACAGGCCTTCTGCTCGGGCCTTCTCACCAGCTCGGGCTCTTCAAGGCTGGAGTTGATTCACAAGGCCTCGGGCCCTTTCCTCTCCCCTGTCCCCCGAGCAACTCCCATGGATGGAGCTGCTCTCAGTGAAAGATGAAGGTTTACTTAAAAAAAAAAAACATTGTGATTCAAAAAGCTATGAAATGTTCACATTCTTTTCCAAAGAGGAGACTGTATAAATTGTTAAGTGTTTTTAATCAGTGTATGACATCATTTTGATCAGGTCATATTCTTGTCCAAAGACTTGAAATAATTGCATGATAAGATCCGTTAGTGATGGCTATACAATAAAGGCCAATGACAGTTTTCACTCTTGCCCAAAGGTGTGATGAAAAACATGCGTTCAAATATTTAACCCTAATTTTGTTCATGGCTTCGTTGGTGAACACTTATGCAATGAACTTGTCCTCTATTGAGCCACTAAGTGGGGGAAACTTCAAGAAGACATTGAAATTGTCTTAGGGCTGATGGACCTTGACTTGGCCTTGCGTGAAGATGAACATGCAGCTGTGACTGAGGATTCAACTGCGGATCAAAGAATGAAAGCTAAAAACTGGGAGAAAGCAAACCAAATGTCACTAATGGTTATGAAATGAACCATGAGTGATACTGTGAGGGGTGGCATTGCAACATGTGATAAGGCTAAAGATTTATTGGAGGCAGTTGAGGCAAAGTATAGAGAGTTTGAAAAAGCTGAAATGGGAGACCTGGTGATAACCTTGACATCACTCAAGCTCTACGAGAACAAGAGTGTTAGGGAACACATCCTGAAATTGGTGGAGACTGCATCCAAACTCAAAGACTTGGAGGTCCCTGTTGATGTTGCACTTATCGTGAATATGGCGCTCACCTCTCTGCCTTCAAAGTTTGATCAATTGAATGTTTCTTAAAACACTCAGAAGGAAAAGTGGACTCTCGATGATCTGATCTCTAAATGTACACAAGAAGAAGCAAGAATCAAGAGGAATGAGATTTATGGCACCGTGAACTTGGTGCATGGAGATAAGGGTAAAAAGGCTGCATACCAATTTGGTACATTCTCTAAACCTAATCCTTTCTCTAATACTACCATAGTTGCATCCTCCACCAAATGACCTGAGTCAAATAAGGATTAGGGTTCTTTAAATATAAACCCATAACAAAAACCCATCTCATTTTAAACATCCAAATCAAACCCAAATTTGAAGTAGACTGCCATGTAAACAAATGAATACCCATTATTTTCAAACTATTTACAATTGTGCCACAACACTCTAATTATGTTAATGAATTTAATTCTTCACCATAATTGTGAGAAATAAGTGCCTTATTATCATGAAATTATCTACTTTATACTTCTCTTACCATCATATGTTTAATTTCTTTTATTTGTTTGACAATCATTGTAGGTAAATTATTTTGCATGTATGTATTAGACACATTTTGTTAAAATTATATATATGCATACAAATAATTTATCTATATTTTTATGTAAAATAATATGTAATTAATTAATTTGAATCAATTGGCTAAAAACATTTATTTATTTTGTGGGTAAATTATTTTTCATGTGATATTACATATATACTAGCCACATTTTGTTATTATTCTATAGATTGTGCAATCAATCGACATTTTTTTATTTTGTAGGTAAATTATTTTGCATGTAGGTAAATTGTTTTATATTTTTTTTTTTGCAAAATATTGGTATTTAATTAATTTTGAATAAAAAATATTTATTTATTTTGTAGGTAAATTATTTTGCTTGGATCATACATAATTTACTGGGAACTTATATTGTTATATATGTTGTGCAAAATAATTTACCTAAGTTACATTTAAAATATTGATAATTTTGAATAAAATAACTTTTTTATATTGTAGGACATACTAATTTACTTGTTAGCATCATGTGAAAACAACTATACAAGGCACATTGGTATCATGTAAATATTTGCTATTAAATACATAGGAATCATGACATTTAAATTTTTTTTCTAAATCCCCATAAGGTATTTGAACATTTAATTGAATGAAATAATGTAAAATAAATGTAGATAATAAGTGAGAGACACAAAGTAAGTGTTATTAGGGGTAATTTAGACATCCAAAAATACAAATTTTGCCAAGTCAAACTTAATTATGGATATTGCTTAGTTGGAGCTTAGTCATTGGGTTTTTGTTAGAGAAATTTATCATGATGGGTTTTAATTAAAGAAAATTGAATTTAGGGGGTGTACTCATATTTTTAGTAAGGATTATACAGACAATATCAAATGCTACTTTTGCGAAAAACTTGGACATCTGAAGAGAGATTGTGAGAAAAGAAAGAATTGAAAAGTTAAGAAAGGTATGAATTTTGTCAATGTTTTTGTTTGTTTTGAAACTAATCTTGTAGAAATCCCTCCAAATTTTTGGTAGTTTGACAATGGTTGCTCGGTTCACATCACCAATTCCTTGTAGGGGTTTACAAGAAGAACTACAACAACAAAAAAAAGAAGTTTTTCAAGTCTTTGTTGGCAATGGGAATGAAGTGGTAGCAGAAGCAATAGGCAATTTAAGGCTCAGGCTGTTCAGTGGTTTTATTTTGGATTTGTGTGATGTACTTTATGTACCTTCTTTAAGAAGGAGTTTAATTTCAGTTTCTCAGCTTGTTAAATCCGGCTTTGTTTTTTCTGGTGGGAGAATGTAAGAATCCTATGTGGACTAAACTAGTTATGATAAAGGTGAAATAATAGGTTGCTTAAACAAATTAATTAAGAGTTTGAGTACGTGTAATACTAGCTCCTATAACTGAGGAATATAGTTCCAATTTCTGTTGAAAAGCACGTTCCACAACCACTAAACCTCGACTGGGACTTAGAGCAACGGATAAATAACCAACCCTCCACGATAGATGGAGGTTGGCGACCATTGTTTCTATATATACAAGGATTCCCTACTCACAGAGAATACATTCTGAATACAAGGGTTCTATCACAATAAGAATACAAGGTCTCAAAGTGAGTAGAAGAAACTACTTGAGTTACATCCATGGCTTCCTCAAGTTCAACTCTAACTAAATACAAATATGCATGTGATTAGAGGTTCTGTTAATACTAATATTCCAAAATCGACAAGATATCTGTAGAAAATGAGATTGAAGTTTCGTACTTGAGCCAACCTGCATCATTTTCAATCCATTAGAGCCTTTGATATGCTAAAATAATATTTGAAATCTCTAGTTAAAAATGGATCTTCACTTTATTGATTGGTCAAAGGCAGATGTATGGCAGTGCTATCCCGACCATTCATCTACTTGCAAAACTTGTAATTTACGCAAGCATGGGCCGCAAGCATGTTGAACGTGCATGCATGCGTTTTTTCATACGTACCATTATTGTTCACTGGTGACCGCTGACCAGACAAGCAATTATGGGTAGAGTTCACTTTCACACTTTTGGAGAAACCCCAATCATTTCACGCAGCCCTCCACTTCCCTCCAAGGCTTTTTTATTATTGCATCACCTCATACGAATATTCATGTCCTCCTGCTGCTACCTTACTAGAGCCTGTTATGGAGAAAGCAGCAGGTGCGCTTAATCACCTTCAAATGTTTGTCTTAAGCATATATGAATTTCAATAAAAATTTTGACGTGTGAATAAAAACAACACTTCTAGTAAAAAACGTCTATGAATAAAAGTATTTCTTACAAAAATAATTGCAAACCACATCAATAATCCAAATAAATTTAGGGGCCATAACCCTTTTTCCTTTTTTTTCTTTTTAGTTTTCATTTTTGTTGCTAAAGATATAGAGAAAATATGAGAGAAAGGGGGTTAGGGTCTTCCTCAGTGTTACACTAGATAAAATACTTTCAAAATTAATATTTGATTAAAAAGCAAGTGGTGAATTGTTTTGGTGGTTAGGGTCTTCCTCTTTAACCCAATACATCCCGAGTTTAAACCCTCATCACTTCTCACAGTTTAAATAAATTTAGTGTAGATAATATGTCGTTTGTAAAAACAAAATATTTTATAATAAAAAAAAACCAAAATTGAATTGATAATGGGTGAAGAAATTTCAAACCTCATTAACAATTAATTAAGCTTGACAATTGAATAGATAAGGAGTTCTTGAATTCCTTTCATAATCTCTTATTGTACGTAATCTAAGATTACTGAGATTCCTTTCATCATCTCTAAATCAACTCAGTTCTTGAAGTGCTTTTGTACAGTTTTAGAGTGTTTTTTTCCAATTACTATTTCATCATTCAATAAGAGACGACGAAAGAAATCTTAGTAATCATAGATTACGTAGGTCATAAAACGAACTTAAACACTTTTAATCCCATTATTATTAATCTAGTGTCACGTTTCGTTGATCTGACGGAGGAATGAGACAGTTCCGGAGGCATGAAGCCAAAACTTGTGTGCAAATGAACACTCACAAAAGCAAGATGGTTTAGGATGGTGGTTG
>VIEB01000791.1:305732-340571 GCA_006547085.1 Malus baccata
AAATAAACAACTGAACAAAGTATATATCCATCCATCTGACATCCATGAATGACGACGGTGGAGCTTATTCCTAGACAGACATGACATACGAACATAGTGCAGAAACTCAAGATAATAAAGACTAGACATGACATATGAACGAGCTTAATAAACATGCAACAGCTGCATGCAATGCAATCTTCCCGATTCCTCAGCTATTCCTTAGCAATTCAGGAAGATGATATTGTCTCGTGGGAGGGGTTTCATTTTCTATCCACACTGGGCACTCAAAGTACATGTGTTGACCTTCCACTCCACAATATCTACATGACACATTAAAGCATGCAACCTATCATGACCGCAAGAGTTATCATATTGACCACAAAACAAACAAACCAATCGAAAGCCCCAACCAACACTAGTTACATTTCTCGGGACAAACCTCATGTATGGGCAAAGTTCACGAGGGTGACGACCCTTACAGCAGACTGCCTAGTTAACATACTGACCATAAAACGAACAAACCAATGAAAAATATGAAGTCTTACCTCATGTGAAGCTTCCCAAACATCGATTTCGTGTTCCATTCGTCAAAAATAATTTTTCTCAATCAACATTTTGTAGTTTCATTGGTTAGGATTTTGTTCAACAATGGAGGGTGTGAGGATTTTGATAGTTGAGAAGATAAAAAAACCCTAACCAATGAAACTAATATGCTAAATTCAACCAAATTTTCCAATTCTCAAATCCAACACCAAAGTAGTAAAAACCAATCAAATTTTCAACCAAAATTAACAAGTATATACACTAAAATTACATAATTCAATCAAGAAAGCAAGTAACCATATTTTCATTTTCTATATCAAACAGATCCAACTGATAGTCAAATATGATATCACCAACGAAAACTTCATCTGGGTTTCAAACATAATCCGAAAATTCAACCATGGTGTTGGGTTATTCCCAGAAACCAATTAAAACTACAGATATATGAGCTTGGAGTCAACGCATGGCCACCAACGCTGAAGAAGCTCTCATGGTCGCCAACGTATTTGGTGTGATAGAGGAAAAGAATCTCACTCAATCCAAGCTCATTCATCACCCAATTGGTTCATCAAAGTCAACATCTAGAATCCACCATCAGCTCAGCGGCTAAGAAAATTAAAAATCACCCAACAAAGCTTTTCAGAACAAAAATCATACAAAATTATAGAAATTGAAATTCACAGAAATTGATATCAAAAATCATACCACAGCCAAATAATTTCTCTAACCTAAAAAATCATAGAGAGATTGAAATTCACAATCATAGCACAGCCAAATCAAATTCAAGTGCAAAAATACTGTATTCAAAAAAGAGAAACGCTCTCACCAGGAGTTGCCTCACAGCCATGGCAATTGCAAGGAAGAAGAAGATGATTGAAAAGACGCAGTCGACGACATAATCGGCGGAGATGAAGCAGTTGACGAGTTCATCGTCGGAGATAAGCTGTGCCTGAAGCCTGTGCCGTCGAAATCGAGGTCGAGGAGGTGAATCTAGCAAGACGAAGGGAAATGCTTAGCTAGTCCCATGGATTTTTAGCGAACGCGAGTCCCAATAAAACTAGTCCCGTATGGAAACAAACAAGGATTACACTAATATTTAATCTAGTCCAATCCAATGAAAGTTAAGGAGGTCAAACAAACACCCCCTTATAGAATAAACAAGGGAGTGCAGAAGGAAAAAAGGGGTGTGCATGTTCATTTCTCATTTGTGATGAAATTAAGGTTTCACTATAAAATCAATTAGCAAAATGGGTGGCGTGGAGCGCATGTGGTTATTAAGCTTCACACATAGGACAACCTGCTATGACCCCATAAAAAAAGTTAACGTTCCACCATAAAACCAATTAGCAATATGAGAAGTTACGCAACTACTTATAAGCTCATGCATGGTCTCTTATGTAAGAAATAATCCGACCTTTAAAAAATGAAGAAGATAAAGTCATTGTCAACTTCAATAGAAAACTGCTCCTCTCCGCCAGATACAATGCTCAAAACAACAGGGCTTTCATCCAATAATGAGCGCATTTTTTTTTTCATCCAAAGCGGGAGCCTTGTGCACTGGGTACGACCTTTTTAATAATGTGAAGAGGCAAAGATGAAGTTAGACTCAAGACTGTCTCTTGTAATTTTATGGGATTTCCTAATAAATCCAAGGGTTAAAGGCTTTACTCTCCTAGTCTTCCCAACATGATATTTGAGACAAGTGTGGCCAAATTCATTGAAAGTGATGAAGACTTCCAAGATTATCAAAGTAAAGAGATGAGCTTTGATTTTGATGAGACAATGGTTGCGCTTCCTGATATAAAGTTGGACCTGATTGTTAATAATGATACCATGAACACATGTATTGCACAAGATCACCATGGGGTTCTAAATTAAGTTCAACCACAGATAGAATTCAAGATTCAACAATTCAATCATCTAAGTGATCAAACTGAGACACAAAATGCAACCGAGCCTTCATCATCAACAGGAAATAAATTGCTTGAACAACAAGTCACCCTTGAGAGGATAGTGCAACCACCGAGAACTAGGAGGTCAGCAGTCCCTGTTGAGTACCTAGTTTATCTCCAATAAATTGAATTCACTGAAGGTATTTCAGAAGATCCAATCATGTTCGAACAAGCAATGAAGTCTGAGCATTCTAATCTTTGGTATGAAGCAATGGTGGATGAATTAAAATCTATGTAGGTCAACAATGTGTGGACTCTAGTTCATGCACGTGAAAATGTCAAAGCTATAGGGTGCAAATGGGTGTTTAAAACCAAGAAAGATTCAGTTGGCAAGATTGAGAGATACAAGGCGAGATTTGTGGCTAAGGGTTTTACTCAAACTGAGGGAATTGATTACACAGAGACTTTCTCACCAGTCTCAACAGCTTTAGTGGCACATTACAACCTTGAGCTCCACCAAATGGATGTTAAAACGGCATTTCTCAATGGTGATCTAGAAGAAGACATGTACATGAGTCAGCCCCCAGGCTTTGTGAAAGAAGGAGAAGAAAACATGGTATGTAGGTTAAATAAATCTATATATGGTTTGAAGCACTTGGTGCGATGGCAAGTGCCTTCGCCCATGAGCGGTAGGTCTCGGGTTCGAGACTTGGGAGCAGCCTCTCCATAAATGGGGGTAAGGCTAGCCGACATTCACCTCTCACAGACCCTGCGTAAAGCGGGAGCCTTGTGCACTGGGTACGACCTTTATGGTTTGAAGCAAGCCTCACGTCAATGGTATTTGAAATTTGATGAGAAAGTGACTACCCTTGGTTTCCATGAAAACAAAATCGATGACAGCATTGATTTAAAGATGTGTGGCTCGAAATTCATATTCCTTATTTTATATGTGGATGACATCTTACTAGCAAGCAATTGTTTAAACTTGTTGATTAAGACCAAGGGTTTGTTGTCCAAATCTTTTGAAATGAAAGATATGGGAGATGCTTAATTTGTTTTAGGGATTGAAATAGTCAGAGGTAGATCAAGAGGTTTGTTGGGACTTTCACAAAAGACTTATATTGAAAAAATGCTTCAACGTTTCAATATGCAGCAATGTTTAGGTGGTGAGGTTCCAATGGGAAAAGGGGATAGATTTAATAAGTCTCAATGTCCTAAAAATGAACTTGAGAAACAAGGTATGCCAACGAAGCCCTATGCTTCTTTGGTTAGAAGCCTCATGTATGCACTAAACCTAATCTTGCATTTACCATAAGTGTGTTAGGGAGGTATCAATCGAACCATGGGGAACAACATTGGGTTGCTGTGAAAAATGCCTTGAGATATCTACAAAGGACAAAGGTATTCATGCTAACCTACAAGAGAGTTGAGAATTTGGAGCTTGTGGGGTACTCGGACTCAGACTTTGCTGGCTGCATTGATGACAGGAAATCAACTAGTGACTATATATTTGTTCTTACAAGAGCAGCTATGTCTTGGAGAAGTGCTAACCAAAAGGCACTAGCCACTTCCACCATGAAGGATGAGTTCATAGCATTGTTTGAAGCCACAAAGAAAGGGATGTGGTTGAAGAATCTCATATGTTTCATGAGGATCGTGGACACCATATCAAGACCTTTGACTATATATTGTGATAACAAGTCAGCTATATTCTTCTCGAATAATAACAAGAAATCTGATGCTACTCAGTTGATGGACATGAAGTATTTGTCAGTAAAAGAGCATGTGAAGAAAGGAGAAGTACATGTTGAGCACATTGATACAAAGCTTATGTTGGCTGATCCATTGACAAAACCATTGATGGTGGGAGTCTTCAAAGATCATGTTGCAAACATGGGTGTGCATGATGGTTTTGAATCAACTAAAATGTGGGAGTAAAGAAAGTTGCTGCATGATTTTGATAGCATCTGGACCTGATGCTTGGTTTATCTTATTTTCCTTATGCTTATTGTAAATAATGCCATGTTGATTCAGTTTATAATATGTATTAGTACAACTTACTTATGTTCCAAAAAGCATGTTAGTTTCATATGATTATGTAGGAAGCTTGAAAGTGATTAAGGTTGAAGGAAACATAAAGTTAGCTTTATAAAGATACATTGGGTACGCAATTGTGTGGGAGAAACTAATGTAGAAATAAAGGATTACTTATATGGAATCTAAATATAAATGTATATATCAATTGCATCATGCAATATGATTTTGAGTATTTTGATTCTAGGGTGGATGCAATAAGTTTACATGCATTATTTTCTGGAGTTCAAACCTCAAATGATTATTGGCAGATGAGTATATGAAGCTAGCAGCGTCAAAACTCGTGATCACTAAGGAAAAATTTGTCATGGACTTATCATTATAACTAGTTAACATCCATATGGGAGAATGTAAGAATCCTATGTGGACTAAACTAGTTATGATTAAGGTGAAATAATAGGTTGCTTAAACAAATTAATTAAGAATTTGAGTACGTATAATACTAGCTCCTATAACTAAGGAATATAGTTCCAACTGCTGTTGAAAAGAACGTTCCACAACAACTAAACCACGACTGGGATTAGCAACGGATGAATAACCAACCTTCCACGATAGATGGAGGTTGGCGACCATTGCTTCTATGCATACAAGGGTTCTCTACTCATAGAGAATACATTCTGAATACGAGGGTTCTATCACCATAAGAATATAAGGTGTTGATGCACAAACTGGAGGTCTTGGAACAACGTAAATCCGACTGTGAATCTACAAGAAATGTAAATAACACAAGATGTATTGTGGTTCACCTCAAGGTTTGGGCTACGTCCACACTAATTGTATTGTATTTCTCTGAGAGGTGAGGAAGAGAACCTTTGAATATGAAAGGGGATGTGAGAGGGGTGAGAAGGCTTCAGAAATGACCTCCCCTAATTGTGAGGGTGAGGGGTCCTTTTATAGAATAAGGACTCCTCACTTATTACATATTTGCCCATTTCTTTATCACATAATTACATTTAAGTCCCTCGAATATTTATACGAGATCTAAATACAAGGCCCTAAATATGGTATAAACAGTAGTCCCTCAAGTCTTCAGTCAAGAGAGTCTTTTGGCTGGAGACTTGAAATTCAGTCCATGTGTGGGCCGAAGTAATTAGATGTTGTCTTGAACTGATGCTCGATATGAGGTAGTGCTCAATCTGAAATGACGTTCAACTAGAAGTAGCACACGCTGCGAGGCTGCGAGGCTCGTGGCTTATATTGCCTTGGTTGGCTCGATTTGTGGCATTTGAAGGCGAGGGAGTCCCTTTTATAGTATAAAGGCTCGCTCCTCAATACATAAATATGGGCTAGAGTTGATGCTCGCGGCGAAGCGGTTGCTCAGTAGGCGGCGATGCTCTCTAATGATGGTGAGGGAGTCCCTTTTATAGAATAAGGGCTCGCTTCTCAATACATAAGTGATGGGTTAGGAGTGATGCTCGCGGTGAGACGGTTGCTCAGCTGGCGGCGTTGCTCTCTAATGAAGGTGAGGGAGTCCCTTTTATAAAATAAGGGCTCACTCCTCAATACATAAGTGATGGGCTAGAGTCCCCCAAGTATTTTTCACCCAGTTAAGGCCCAGTATATGGTACATAATGTAGTCCCCAAGTCTTCGGTCAATAGAGTCTGTTGGCTAGAGACTTTAAATTGAATCCATGTATGGGCCGAAACGGCGGTTGTTCGAATGTGATATTTGTATACCATGCATTGAAGCTTTGTAAGTGAAGCTTTTGTAAGTGAAGCTTTGAAGGTAGAGCTCTGTAAATGAAACTTTCGAAGCTGGAGCTCTATAAATGAAGCTTTTGAAGCTGATTGACATGAGTGATGCTCATGAATGTTTGATTGACATGAGTGATGCTCATGGATGTTGACATGAGTGATGCTCATGGATGTTGACATGAGTGATGCTCATGAATGTTGACATGAGTGATGCTCATGAATGTTTATGTATGATTGATATGAGTGATGCTCATGAATGTTTATGTATGATTGACATGAGTAATGCTCATGTATAATATGAAGTACTGGGCGTACTTTTGATCACATGGTTGGTGGCATGAAAGAGAGTACGGGTTGTACATTTCATCACCTGGTTGGTGGCATGAATGGCTAGTTGCCAAATGATATTAGAGTACATGTTGTACATTTCATCACCTGGTTGGTGGTAATAGCGGCGGGTTGCCGAATAATTTTGGAGTACTGGGCGTACTTTTGATCACCTGGTTGGTGGTAATAGCGGCAGGTTGCTGAATAATTTTGGGCTTATGGGCGTACTTTTGATCGCCTAGTTGGAGCTATTTTGGGTTTATAGGCCTTCAACCTACACAACATTCCAGCCCATTTATTTTGGGCTTTTTTTTTTAATTACTCTCTGGTGGGGTTTATACATATTACCCTCTGATGGATTTTATACAGATGTTTCCGAAAGATAAGGAAAATAAATTACATCATTCTGGTGGGGTGTTTATTATTTGCTTTTGCAGTGTTTTTCTGCTGCACTCTCTCTGTCTCTTCACCTGGCAGACATAAGGAATCATAATAATAGGAAGATCTTTTGCTTTTCTTCTTTTCTCTTTTCCTTTTCTGCTTTTCTCCTGCTTTGCTTTTGCTTTCCTATGTGCTCTCGCAGAGCAAAACTTCCCTTTATCCCTTGCTTTTGCATGTGGGTGGTCGACAACACGCCCTCTTTTTAGACAATGGAGTGGGTGGGCAGCCATGCTTGCTTTCTGCTTCCTGTCCATTATTCTCATATCCTTTTTTTTTCTTTTTCTTGACTCCAATAAGATTAACTTGTTGATGTTACCTTCACAGAGTATGGGAAGCTTCGACGGTGGCCAGGCAAAGTAGGGTGAGAGATCAAGCTCCATTCTCACCAAATTTGGAGCCGCAAGCCTCCTTGTTCCCACAGAACACCCAAGAATCACACAAGCAAAACCTATCAGTCGCAGTACACATAGGTTTACACGCCTGACAACATTCCTCAGAAAAATTGAACTTAAATTCAGAACCCCACTTCATAGCAACTCCCCACAGCTCCAAATTCCCAGTCCCTTTGCAACACCCGCCGCCACTCTCCCCTTCCACCCCAACGCCGCCGCCTTTCTCAACCAATGTCAACGACTTGAGCTCCGAGAATCTGTCCGAGAATAAAGAGGCATCATTGGGTCTTCCCTTGCAGAGATCATCACGATGCGATCAGGATTTTCAACAACGCCGTCCAGGACCCGAATGTGAGCTCGGGTCTCCTCACACATCTTCTTCATGAGCTCGCCTTTGCGGCCAATAATGCTATCGACCTTCAGAACAGACACAATTAGTCGAAACCCGCAGTCCCCGGGCCAACCCGGCCATCGCTTATCAGCTATTGAGGTGGAATCGTTGCCGACGTTCGTTGGGGTAGTGGCAGCTCCGGTGTCCGAATTGGGACCAGATTTGGGTTCTGGATTTTGTCCGGATTGTTGTCTGTTGTTGGATCGGACTCGGGCACTGTAGGGCGAGAGTGGTTTCGGATGTGAGTTGTTAGGTGTCAGCTTCCGCAGCGTTGACGAAGTCGTTTCCTACCCATCTGACCAATGTGATGGAATATGCTTATGAAGGAGATGGCAGGCGGCGGCGCTAGTATGCGCGTCTGTGCGTGAGGAGAGGGTTTGGGAGATGCATCATCGTCGCCAGAGTCTGCCACGGGAATGAGAAGCTCGCGATTTCGAGGTTCTCTATCTCTGCTCGCCATTACGATCGATGACGACGACTTTTCATCGCCCATCACCAGCAAACCTCAAATTGATATACGACGCCATTCCAACGCCGCAACGTGGGGCTTTTTTTTTGTCGAATAATTTTGGCACTGACGAGTAGAGATCGGAGCTCAGCTTCCTCTTCTCGGAGGACTTGGGTGCCTCCTGCAAGCCTTAGCCAGCCAAAGAACATCGGGTCCTAAAGGGGCTGGTGCTACTAATGGGTGCACCCTTGTCGGGTTTGGGATCGGGAAGAGGAAGACGACAGCGGAGCTTGTGCGGTGGACGAGATAGGGAGTGGGTGTGATTGAGATCATAATCTGGAATTTGGATCTGGAAGCGTTTGTTTCTCTTTGTTTTGGGTTTTTGTGATTTTGCAGATTCACGGTGGAGGTGAAAAAATGAAAGAGAACCGACATAGTTTTTTGTGTCGTTTCCCACAGACGGCACCAAATGTTGATGCACAAAACCGGAGGTCTTGGAACAACATAAATCCGACCGTGAATCTGTAAGAAATGTAAATAACACAAGATGTATCGTGGTTCACCCCAAGGTTTGGGCTATGTCCACACTGATTGTATTGTATTTCTCTGAGTGAGGAAGAGAACCTCTGAATATGAGAGGGGATGTGAAAGGGGTGAGAAGGCTTCAGAAATAACATCCCCTAATTGTGAGGGTGAGGGGTCCTTTTATAGAATAAGGACTTCTCACTTATTACATATTTGCCCCTTCTTTTATCACATAATTACATTTAAGTCCCTCGAGTATTTATACGAGATCTAAATACGAAACCCTAAATATGGTATAAACATAAGGTCTCTAAGTGAGTAGAAGAAACTACTTG
Organism: Malus baccata; assembly: GCA_006547085.1. NCBI lineage: Eukaryota > Viridiplantae > Streptophyta > Magnoliopsida > Rosales > Rosaceae > Malus > Malus baccata. The sequence goes on from VIEB01000791.1 coordinate 314,798, forward strand.
AGTTACATCCATGGCTTCCTCAGGTTCAACTCTAACTAAATACAAATATGCATGTGATTAGAGGTTCTATTAATACTAATATTCCAACATCGACAAGATATCTGTAGAAAATGGGATTGAAGTTTCGTACTTGAGCTAACCTGCGTCATTCATCTACATGCAAAACTTGTAATTTACGCAAGCATGGGCCGCAAGAATTTTGAACGTGCATGCATGCGTTTTTTCATACGTACCATTATTGTTCACTGTTGACCGCTGACCAGACAAGCAATTATGGGTAGAATTCACTTTCACACTTTTGGAGAAACCCCAATCATTTCACGCAGCCCTCCACTTCCCTCCAAGGCTTTTTTATTATTGCATCACCTCATACGAATATTCATGTCCTCCTGCTGCTACCTTACTAGAGCCTGTTATGGAGAAAGCAGCAGGTGCTTAATCACCTTCAAATGTTTGTCTTAAGCATATATGAATTTTCAATAAAAATTTTGACGTGTGAATAATAACAACACTTCTAGTAAAAAACGTCTATGAATAAAAGTATTTCTTACAAAAGTAATTGCAAACCACATCAATAATCCAAATAAATTTAGGGGCCATAACCCTTTTTCCTTTTTTTTCTTTTTAGTTTTCATTTTTGTTGCTAAAGATATAGAGAAAATATGAGAGAAAGGGGGTTAGGGTCTTCCTCAGTGTTACACTAGATAAAATACTTTCAAACTTAATATTTGATTAAAAAGCAAGTGGTGAATTGTTTTAGTGGTTAGGGTCTTCCTCTTTAACCCACTACATCTCGAGTTTAAACCCTCATCACTTCTCACAGTTTAAATAAATTTAGTGTAGATAATATATCGTTTGTAAAAACAAAATATTTTATAATAAAAAAAAACCAAAATTGAATTGATAATGGGTGAAGAAATTTCAAACCTCATTAACAATTAATTAAGCTTGACAATTGAATAGATAAGGAGTTCTTGAATTCCTTTCATAATCTCTTATTGTACGTAATCTAAGATTACTGAGATTCCTTTCATCATCTCTAAATCAACTCAGTTCTTGAAGTACTTTTGTATAGTTTTAGAGTGTTTTTTCTAATTACTATTTCATCATTCAATAAGAGATGACGAAAGAAATCTCAGTAATCATAGATTAAGTAGGTCATAAAATGAACTTAAAACACTTTTAATCCCATTATTATTAATCTAGTGTCACGTTTCGTTGATCTGACGGAGGAATGGGACAGTTCCGGAGGCATGAAGCAAAAACTTGTGTGCAAATGAACACTCACAAAAGCAAGATGGTTTAGGATGGTGGTTGCTTGTAAAAAGCACAAGCAAAGCCAACAAAACATCTTTACTTAAAGGAATGCCCACAATCAAATAGAATCTCGAAATTATGTCGTTTTGGGTAGGAAAGTAATTTTTAGACACTCATTTTCTTATGTTTACTTTTAGCCCTTGAATTGAATTAGTTAAACGAGAAATTATAGAAATAAGCTGACCAAAATACTCCACGTGCTCATTTTCTAACACCTCCCATTGACGTTGGATTCTTTCTCACCAATTTGAATATAGACACACAAAAAAATGATAAATAAATCAAATAACCAAAGAACTCTTTTACCAAGCAGCAATTGGGTAATCCAAATTGGTATGTATTAGAACTGAGCTAAGACAGTCAGCCCTTAGTCCTTACATATAATTTTACTCTAACAACTCCCTCCCTACGCACAATATTATTACATATACACCCTTATAATATTTATTAAATACAAAAACCTTGAAATGAAAAACATAAAAACAAAGAATGACTACTATTCTTTCCACTCTAAATGTACAAACAAAACTGCACTTCACCAATAATCTAACAAGGCAAACTTTACATGTAAACCAATTTTACCTCCCTCTTTTACTAGTTTAGCAGCTGTTACTAACCAATGTCCCGGAGCATCATGCGGGCCACGGACAACCTCCGCTGTTTCCACGTATTTAAGAAGCTTTGAAGAGTGATTTAGCATGGGTGGTCCATCTGGATATACACCCGAATTAAGTGCAGCTGGATCCTGTTTTTGCTGATCAGTTACTGTCCGCTGAGTGAAGGTGAACGTTGTGCTCAGATTCGTAAGGAAACTTGATTTGTGAGAAGCCTCTGGTACCGCAGCCCACTCAGTTTTCCGGATTCCACAATTGGGCACGTGGGAAAAATGCAGACGAAGGTGAAGTACTGTCTTGGGCCATTTCCCTTTGCTAAGGAGCTGTGCACCAGTTACAATGTACACGCCATCTGAATCTCCCTTCAACCAGTTGGGGTCATGCTTGACTACAGACGAACAAATTTTCGAATATCTCTTCCAATTAATTGGCTCTAAGAACTGGTTGCTCAACTCAGAGTCGTCAGAACCCCGCCACCAGCTTGGCCTTGTGCTGGTACTACCCACTGAAAGATCCATAGTATTTGGAAGGCTCGAGAGATGTTGTACATGTAGGGCTAGCCGATTTCGTCTTTTCCCTTCTAAGTACAGGCGTAGGCCAACAACTGGCTTTTGACTAGTTGAAACCTGAAAGGACAGAAATTAGATGGGGAATGAAAATCAATTGACTAAAAGGCATATATAATCAAGACCAAACTGTTTGTGCTTGAGCTATTACAATGCAGTAACGTAACTGCAGATTTCAATTGGAGTTGACAAACAAAACAACGGTATGACTTCATTCAGATTTGTTTAATCATCTCTATGTAGTGCATGTTTAAGCAAGAGTGCTTTTTTGTGGGACAAAACCAAATCTGCTAAAGAAAGCCCAATAGATCCCATTGGAATTTAAGATGTCAGACTGAGGTGCGACTCTAGGCATACTGAACAGACAGACATTGAAACTTTATCAAATATGCGTGTAACTTTCAAAAGGGAACACTGCCTTTCAGCATCTGTAATTACTTTCCATTTATCTCCAACTGATATTGCATATTTAAACATAGCCGGTACATGCCAGCCTTGATCTCTCCACAGTCCAGTTTTGGGTGACAAGGCACGACAAGTGTTCTGTGGAGGAGGTAGAATTGTAAAACATGCATATGCATACCTACGATAACCCTGGCTTATAAGGCACGGAATCTTTCTAAGATGGATAAGATTTGGAAAAGATGCAGCTATCCTTGTATCAACTTTGGTAACCATTAAGGCAAAAGTTTGGTATGCTATTGAAAATTAGACATAATGACGTCGCATCTACAGAAAAGATGTTGCTTGCAAACTAAGCAAGAAACCTTTCTGATCCAGTAAATATGGGCAGTGGTTTATCTGTTAGTTATTTGAATTCAATTCAGAATTGGATTTTACTTCAATGCTTATTCAAAATGGAGTCAGATTATTAATTACAAGACGTGTTGTAACTGCAGGCCATGATTCCTATTCTATTAGAACCAAAGAGTAGTTGAATCATTTCGATTTCTTCTGCTTCAAGTTTAATAGTCAAAGTTTCAAAATCTATCAATTTCCAAACTCATGTGTATGTGCATGTAGAGAGAGAGAGAGAGAGAGAGAGAGAGAGAGAGTTTCAGGCACCTGTGTAGAGTTAACATAGATCTTAGGACCCATTAAACTGAATTGCAAGGTAGGACAGGTGGCCTTTTTACGTTGAAGCGATAGAGGCATCTCACAGAACATAGGTGCCCATTGCCTAGGAACTTGGAACTCCAAGAAATGTTGTAAATCCTCTGCAGCAGGCTTGTCTGAGATGAGGATTATGGATCAATTAAATGCCCATTTGATGTATAGAAGCTCAAGAAAGATGTGTTGATATCATTGTAGGGTACATGCTGTGCAATTAATATGAACCCTAATAGTAAAACTTATGAACATCGTTCCATTGGTTGGGCAGTGGATAACTTACAACGTAGATACAAGTTGATTGCATGACTAAGATAGCCACTTCCTGGAATCCCAGTAAGAAGAGAAGTAATAGGTACAAACTTAAAGAGGATAGCTTCTGGTTCAGTAAGCACTGACTGGAGCCAATTGGAATGACCATTCGAGAACACATCCCCTCCTCGTTTTGAGAAAATCATAGTAAGACCCTGTTCAAGTTAAAAAAGAGGAAAAGTTAATCACAGCCTAGGATTGTTGTTGTCCATACTAAAGTCCTTGATCTTTTTGCTTACATCCTTGCTTGATGTTTCGGGAAAAGTGGTTAACTGCATAGTGTTTGTCTGCAAAATAGGATCGAATACATCTGGAACCTACAGAAATGGTTGCCTTCATCAAATATCTACATGTAGAAAAAAAGGTATAAAACATTGAATAACAAATTTAGCAGTTTACTTTATGTCGTCCATCTCTTGTTTTTCCCCGTAGTAAAGAAGGGCTTCCGCCTGAAAATAGGAAATCCCCAAGATCCTCCAGGCGTCTTCTGACATCGGCTGTGGGAACCGGTGAGGAATATTTCTGTTTGACACAAACTAAATCTTGACCTCCAACAGCCATTCCTATTATTATGTGTGTCCCATATGAACGGATGAACCTAGATAATGCGGCTGGATCCCAACGAGATGGAACAGATTTCTGTACTTTGTTATGCAATATTAATGGAGATGCTGTTAGTTGCAGATAGTATAATGAAATGAAGAAACCATCGAAAGCAAGAGATTTGGTTTCTGCAGCATCTTGAAGCCAGTCTCCAGTTAAATCGAAAATGGCATTAAGATAGCCTGAAGGAATTTTCCCTTGCACAGAAGATTTCTGATTAAGTAGCTCCGACATCTGCAAGAACATTATAACCAAGACTAACGGAATAAGTTTTAAGGCTTAAATATATGTTTCTTTCCATGTAAAAAGTACCAATCAGTACATATAATTAACATTCAAAATATGGTTTGTCATAATTCCATAAACAGGAGAGAGGAGAGAAAGAGAACGAAAAGACTACCAATGGAGAAGCAATACATGTTCCAACCAAAAACTATATCGACAGTCAGCTATAAGAAATCTATAGTGTTTTAAAACAACTAACACACTGCAGTTAAACTTAAATAACACCATTGACAAAAGAACTGAATGCAGGACTTCCTGAAAATGGAAGGGCAACAGGGGATCAAAATGTTGTATTGTGAAACAATAGCACCCAAAACTTGGTACCATCATCTTTTCTCTACATTTTCCTTTTTTGTTGTCAATCTAACTTCTAAAGGAACTTCGAGTATTCAACTGTTTCTCTTAAACATAGTATTCCATCCTTATTAACTTAATAGTATAGTGGATTCTGTTGAAAGTATAGAATCCTACATCAGGAATTCTAAGCTTAGCGTTTGAGCTTCTCCACCCATGACCAATTGGTCTCGGGCTAGTGAGGATGTTGGGATATCAGGATGCCGGGATATTATACTACCCTTCGAGTAAATTCCTTAGTCCAAGTAGAATTTCCAGTTTTAATCCCATAAGAAAAGGTAAAGTACCTATGTAATCAAATCTTTCACATTAATCGAGCACAAAAAATGGATTTAAACTTTTGGTTCACTGAAAGCACATATGCCTAGGGTCTTCCTCCTTTGTTCTTTTCCACAAAAGCATTGTATCTGCTACATTTCATATGCATGCTGCTCCACTTTCGTACAGTCAATTACTTTTTAACCTATTTACTACCCCAATCCAGACCCTTTTCATCCCAACTAGAAGGTTAAACCCTCAAAACAACTCCAAATCTCCAAAGCATTGTTGCTGGTCTAGAAATTTCAGAACCCTAATTTTTTGCCCCTGTTTGCTTTTTATAACATATCCGTCAAAACCGGTCTTCCCAATACCTAATCCACCGCATGAGTGAGATGCATACATACGAAGTTTCCCTAACACGTACTATTTCAGAGACAAAAGCAAAAGTTTTTATCCTGAATGTAATACAATAGAGTCTCTTCCAAAGAGCGATCGTTTTCGTTACCTAGGATCTATCTTGCAAAAGAACAGAGAATTAGATGGAGATCTCAACCATAGAATACAAGCTGGATGGATGAAGTGGAAGAGTGCATCTGGCGTGTTGTGTGACCGCCGTATGCCACTGAAGCTCAAGGGAAAATTTTATAGGATGGCAATAAGGCCGGCGATGCTGTATGGCACAGAATGTTGGGCAGTGAAGCATCAACACGTACACAAAATGGGTGTAGCAGAGATGAGGATGCTTCGTTGGATGTGTGGGCACACGAGAAAGGATAAGATTAGGAATGAGGATATCCGGGGTAAAGTAGGAGTAGCCGAAATTGAAGGAAAGATGAGAGAAAATCGGTTACGGTGGTTTGGACATGTGCAAAGAAGGCCTACTGACGCTCCGATAGAAGATGCGACTATGGGACAGAGGTTCAGGGCCGAAGGGGTAGAGGAAGACTTAGGAAAACTTTGGAAGAAACTCTAAGAAAAGACTTAGAGTACTTGGATCTAACGAAGGACATGACACAGGACCGAGCACAATGGCGTTATAAGATTCATATAGCCGATCCCACTCAGTGACTTGGATTTTCCAAGTCTCCAACCGAGAAGTTTTCCTCACTCAGGAAATTAAGGGAACACTACCTCAACCTACATGCTCCACTCACAAAGCTCCAACAAAAGAAAATTCAAAGAACTTAGCGAAGAAGACTTTGGTGTATTTAACACAATACGTTGAATTGAAGGAAAGCTTATTTATTGTTATCCCCGATAAGCTACAAATATGTACATATACATGAGTCAAAATAAACAAACAAGAGGGAGCCTTCACAAAGGTTGCTTAGGAGAAGTCTCAGCAGTCGGTAGAGCCCCAGAAAGAGAAGGCACCGGAGGGGGATCATTCGGAGCCTCAGTACTGGACAGAACCCTAGAAGGAGGAGGCATCAGAGGTTGATCATTTGGAGCTTCATTACGCGGTACAGCCCCAGAAGACGAAGGCAATAAATGCCTTTGGAACAAACCCACAAATCTCTGATGATCAAGTAAAACCTGACCATCAGTTTCCTTCATCTGGTCCAGCTTCCTCTTCATGTTTGTAGCATAGTCATGTGCGAGACGGTGCAACTGTTTATTCTCATGCTTGAGCCCTCTAATCTCCTGTTTGAGACTCATCACTTCGGCCGCCAATGATTCAACTTGGCGGGTTCGAGCAAATAGGCGTTGGGCCATATTAGACACAGAACCTGCACACTGAACACTGAGAGCCAGAGAATCCTTAACAGCTAACTCATCAGATCGTTTGGAAAGTAGTCTGTTATCTTTGGGAGTGAGAAGGTTCCTGGCCACCACCGCAGCGGTCATATCATTCTTCATAACGGAATCCCCAACGGTAAGAGGACCAGTAGGGGAGACGAAGGATGGGCGCCATATGTTGTCTGGAGAAGGCGGGGCTGCCTCTTCAACAAGGTTCAAGTCAAAACGACGGTCGGAGGGGCCAGACATTTTCAAAGGTGTTGAAGAGAGAAGAGGTCGGACAAATCAAGATCTTAGAAGTGCAAGAATGGAGCTTCTACTGGTGGAGATTCAAGTGTGCTTTGGAACTTAATGCCAGCCCCTATAAAAAGCTGCACTCGACGGAGCTTCAGACATCGAAGAGGCGCCTGCTCAGAAATCGAAGAGAGCGTTTGCTTTCTCAAAAGCTGGGCTGCTCAGAGATCACGAGGGTCGATCTCAGAAATCGAAGAGGCGTCTGCTTTCTCAAAAGCTGGGCTGCTCAAAGACCACGAAGGCCGATCTCAGAAATCGAAGAGGCGCTTGCTTTCTCAAAAGTTGGGCTGCTCAGAGACCACGAGGGCCGATCTCAGAAATCGAAGAGGCACCTACTTTTCCAGCCTTGTCAGCACCTGTCACACGCACACTCAGCTTTGCGGAAATTATGGGCATTCTGTCGAAGACTTCTGGTGAAGTAGAAAGCACATGAGTCTTACTGTTCAATCACCCACTTCCCACACGCAATAGTAGCTCATGGGTATCACAGATAACTTTGCCAAAGTTCTCTGCCAAAGTTGAGCACGTGAAGCTTGCAGCTCCCACTACATCGCTCTGACCAAGACGGGTAAAAGAATAGCAAAGAAACAGCACTAACAAAGTTTAGACACATAAATTTTGAAGGTCTAGCTACCATATTATTACCCACAAGGGCAAAGGAACAGTATCACTGCTGGATAATTGGAAAGTCCCTGTGTGTCAACCTCTGTGCTTCGTGGCAAGGTAGACTAGCAAACATGCCCAACCTTTACTCACATTCGAGAAAACACTCCCAACAAGATTGCTTGCTCCAAAATCGAAGAGGCACCGTCCTCCGAATCTCGAGAGCCAGACTCCCAACATGACTACTTTCTCAAAAATCGAAGAGAGGGTAAAGGAACAGTACCATTGCTGGATAATTGGAAAGTCCCTGTGTGTCAACCTCTGTGCTTCGTGGCAAGGTAGACTAGCAAACATGCCCAACCTTTACTCACATTCGAGAAAACACTCCCAACAAGATTGCTTGCTCCAAAATCGAAGAGGCACCGTCCTCCGAATCTCGAGAGCCAGACTCCCAACATGACTACTTTCTCAAAAATCGAAGAGAGGGTAAAGGAACAGTACCATTGCTGGATAATTGGAAAGTCCCTGTGTGTCAACCTCTGTGCTTCGTGGCAAGGTAGACTAGCAAACATGCCCAACCTTTACTCACATTCGAGAAAACACTCCCAACAAGATTGCTTGCTCCAAAATCGAAGAGGCACCGTCCTCCGAATCTCGAGAGCCAGACTCCCAACATGACTACTTTCTCAAAAATCGAAGAGAGGGTAAAGGAACAGTACCATTGCTGGATAATTGGAAAGTCCCTGTGTGTCAACCTCTGTGCTTCGTGGCAAGGTAGACTAGCAAACATGCCCAACCTTTACTCACATTCGAGAAAACACTCCCAACAAGATTGCTTGCTCCAAAATCGAAGAGGCACCGCCCTCCGAATCTCGAGAGCCAGACTCCCAACATGATTACTTTCTCAAAAATCGAAGAGACACCGCTCTCCGAATCTCGAGAGCCAGACCCCCAGCATGATTGCTTTCTCAAAAATCGAAGAGGCATCGTTCTCCGAATCTCGAGAGCCAGATCCCCGATAGGATTGCTTGTTCAAAAACCGAAGAGGCAACACTTTCCCAACTGCAAGAGCCGGATCTCCTTGGATAAAGCTGTCTGTAATCTTCACACGCAACATCAGCTTTCCACATACCACAGACCACTTTTTCAAAGTGCTCTGACAGGGTAAAGGAATAGCATTACTACTTGTTGTTAAGGAGACTCCTATATATGTCAACCTCCATCCCCAACGGACAGACAGACCTGCAAAAATGCTCAACCCTTCCTCATATATGAGAGGGCACTCTCAACGAAGCCTTTCGAAATATTCAGCTTTCTTTCCCCCCGATAATACCTCTGCAAACAAGCTATACTAGAGCAAGAATATCTCATATCATCAGGGTTAAAAGCAAGAGTATCCCATATCATGCTTTTTCCCTGTCTTTTCCTTTGGCCTTGTTCTTACCTGCAAGACAAGGAGAAAGAGAGCAATCAGTCAGCACTTGGAATCAAGCTTCCAGCCAGGAACTGACTGCCTGGAACTTACTTACCTGGCATTGCTCTCGAGTACTCATCTTCAACATCTTATGCTTCCAGGGAAGATACCGCATCTGCCTGAGGAACAGATGGGGCAAGTGAGAAGGATACAAGGAAGCATGTGGAGACAAGCGTAACAGCACACGTGCCGATACATCCATTACTCTGTCAAAGCAAAAGTATCCCATATCAGTAGGGTCGAACGTACTCTAGATTTGATGGACTTGTTTTGACCCTCAAATTCTTCAGTCGGCCTTATACTCTGGAGGAAACCAGAAAACCCTCCAGCTCAGTTCAAGAATAAGCCTGTGGAAAGTTACTTCTTCAAAAGCAAAAGTATCCCATATCATCTCTTCTCATTTTTCTTCTCTTTATCCTTCATGCTGCCTGCAAGATAGGGAGAATGTGAACAATCAGCCGGAGCTCTGATTGCTTACCTTGTCTGTCACCTCTTTCAGCAAATCCCCTAGCTCGGCAACTTGAGGGACTCCTACTACATGGTTTGTATCGCGCTTGACCAAGCCTGAAACTACAAGTAAGCTTCAAGTGAAATTGATACATTACCTTGTGCATCTCCACCAGTTAAAGATACCACCCCTGGATGGAGGAAGAGTACTTCCAGAGAAGATGCCACATCTACCTATGAGACAGATAAGGCAAGTCAAGACGATACCACACTCCGATACTTAGAAGTTTCGTGATTACGAGATCATTCTCCCACAATATTTCCTAATGTCATTTGTACTAAATCATTCACCTGTACTCACTAAAGGAGAGCTTGAACCTATGTACTTGTGTAAACCCTTCACAATTAATGAGAACTCCTCTATTCCGTGGACGTAGCCAATCTGGGTGAACCACGTACATCTTGTGTTTGCTTTCCTATCTCTATCCATTTATATACTTATCCACACTAATGATCGGAGCAATCTAGCGACGATCACAAAAAGCGACCGTTTCGCTACCTAGGATATATCGTGCAAGAGAACGGAGAATTAGAGAGAGATCTCAACCATAGAATAGAAGTTGGATGGATGAAGTGTAAGAGTGCATCCGGCGTGTTGTGTGACCGTCGTAGGCCACTGAAGCTCAAGGGAAAATTTTATAGGACGGCAATAAGGCCAGCGATGTTGTATGGCACAGAATGTTGGGCGGTGAAACATCAACACGTACACAAAATGGGTGTAGCGGAGATGAGGATGCTTCGTGGGATGTGTGGGCACACGAGAAAGGATAAGATTGAGAATGAGGATATCCGAGGTAAAGTAGGAGTAGCCGAAATTGAAGGAAAGATGAGAAAAAATCGGTTCTGGTGATTTGGACATGTGCAAAGAAGGCCGACTGACGCTCCGGTTCGAAGATGTGACTACGGGACAGAGGTTCAGGGCCGAAGGGGTAGAGGAAGACCTAGGAAAACTTTGGAAGAGACTCTAAGAAAAGGCTTAGAGTACTTGGATCTAACGGAGGATATGACACAAAACCGAGCACAATGGCGTTCTAGGATTCATATAGCCGACCCCACTTAGTGGGAAAAGGCTTTGTTGTTGTTGTTGTTGTTGTTGTTTGCTTTTTATAACATATCCGTCAAAACCGGTCTTCCCAATACCTAATCCACCGCATGAGTGAGATGCATACATACGAAGTTTCCCTAACACGTACTATTTCAGAGACAAAAGCAAAAGTTTTTATCCTGAATGTAATACAATAGGGATCACACCTCCAATCAAAACGTCAACTACCTCTTACAACAAAAACAGAATAGACCTTATTTCATTGGGGTATAGCTATGTTTCAACATTGTATTTACATTTAACTTTATCCTTTTGTCCTTAACACAACCAATCTGATTATCTGACCAATCGAAATTTCATACTTCTGTAGGATCCTTCCTATCGCCTGATGGAGCTTGTGTAGGTAGATGTTGCCTGGTAGGGCCAATAGAGAGGGGAAAGGTCAAGAAATTACAAATCAAACATGCTCCAACTTTCATCACCCCCCGAGTCTAGTTTACTATCAATGTCCCTGAAATCATATTCTATCGCCTATTAAACATCATCTACTGAATCTTGCTTTCTTATTGCCCCGGTGCATCACTTTCTAATTTTCAGCATCACATACCTGTGGCTGTACCTTAGCAGTACTTCTTGGTTTTCCCTGCCGTACTCAGGGCTCTGGCCAAAGTGACTTTTCCACAAGTCCCTCCTATGGTCCTATACTATGTAGGTCAGTTTTGGCTTTGATATTTGAGTACTAGAGAATTGCAATTGTCAGATTACATACTCCATGATAACGCGTAAACTAGCTGGCCCCTTCAGTTTCATACTTGTTTGTAAAAATTCTATGTTTACTTCTCGTTGTCGACATTAGCCTTTGTTAGGATTAGTTATTCTTAGACAAGAGAATCCTTGCAGGTGTAGAAGATGTAATTAACTCTATAGTTTTGTTATGTAATTAAGGAAGAAGAAGAGAGAAGCTTTGCGATTTGCCCGTTGGACTGTGTTTTGATCCTTATTGGTCTTCTTAACCAAGTATTAGCCACAGTAAATTAGAAACTAGGGGCTCGTTTGGAAAGTGCTTTTAAATGACCAAAATCACTTTTCGAGAAATGTTATTGGGTTTTCAACAAAAGTAATCCTAATCACCTTGATTAGCTTGATTAATTAAACAAAATCGATCTAAGCACTTAAGGCACCTAAATTCCAAAAGAGAAAGCAGTTTAATCAACTCAATCAAGCAGTTCTCAATCACAACAATTACCATAAACCAAACACAAAATTGCAAAATCTCAGAAGGAAACAATCAAAGATTGAGAATTTTTCACCTGATTTAATTCAAGAACATCTGATTTGAACCGAATTCGATCGCCTTTATCGCAACTAATATCCTGAGGAACTCCACGAATGACAACTCCTCCAGCATTTGGAATCACAATGTCCCTCTTACTAGCCTCGTTCAGCACCACCAACCTCCCATCACCTCCCTTCAACCCCTTCGCAAACTTGAGTCTGAAATCGCTGCTCAAATCGAATCCCTGCCCAAGTGCCTCCAACGCCCTCACTTCTATGGCCTTCTGGGGGGCACCCTCCATCTTCATCCTTCTCTCTCTCTCTCCTAGCTTTCTCTCTCTCTCTCTCTCTCTCTAAACGATCACAAGAAATGGCACCAACCCATGTGCTACTATCAACCCAAATCAGCAAAAGTGCTTATGATTTGATTAATTCAAGAAGTAGCTTTCAAATTCAAAGACTTGTCAGCCAGCTTTGAATTGAACCGCCACCAAGAACAAATGATTCAACGAAAGACAAAGTACGAGAATTTAATTTATCCACGGTTCAAAAAAGTCAACTAAGTGTGCTGTCCGTTTGTTTGTATAATTTTTATACAGTCTTTTCATCTTTACGCTAAGTTAAATAAAATAAAAATTAAACCTTGTAAGAACGGCAAGGGCTACATATGGAAAGACCGGCTTGAGGGTTTGAACGTGGAAGATTCCGCTTGTAATGTCGAAAATTATAATAACTAGCTTCCATACACGCGCGTGACCGGTTTAAGGGTTTGAACATGGAAGATTCCGCTTGTAACATCGAAAATTATAATAACTAGCCTTCATGCACGTGCGTGAGCTCACATGCGTGCATAAAGCCTATTTTGAATCACAACGTGTTACATGTGATTTACATGTTTTAAATATATTTATTAATGTAGATGGAAATGAATAATAAATACATTTAATAAAAGCGGTCTTTGAACTAATCAAAGCAGCTGAATCTATATTAATAAAAGTGATCTTTCAATTTTCATCTACATTTTATTAAACTTACATTAAGATTAGAAAAAAATAATATTCAATAAGCAACTGATTGTTAGCCCATTGTGAAACTAAACTCACTCTCTTCCCTTAGTGTATATAACATTGTTTGTTAAAAAAATGATCATTTGACAACTAATTGAATCACATTATTATGCTTGTGCAAGAGACTTTTTTTATAACTGGCACTACGCACCTCTTAAGTGTTTAAAAATTGAGAAATAATATTTAATAAACAACCACGTGCAAAAGGTATTTTTTGAATCACATCACGCTACGAGCAACTTAGACATTTTAAATGTATTTATTTATATATGTGAATTGCTTCAATATTTTTTTTTCTTTTTTTTTATCACTGACGCTAGACGCCTCTTAAGATGTTTTAAAGACAACATTCATGAATTTTCTTATTTTTCTTATTTTTATTATATTTTTCTTTCTCATCACTTGGTCACCATCAATTTTGTCATTTATTTATTCTTTTCTCTCTTCCTTTTCATTTTTTTATTCTTTTCTCTCTCTCCATTTATATTTATATTTTATTTTATGATGATTAAATTACCAACTTACCCTTGCATGATTTGATATATTATTTTGGGTAGGTTTTGAATTTTTTGGCTAAGGGGTAGTTTGGTCCAATTAATTTTGTCAAAGGGAGTGACACCAAATTTTTTTTCCCATGCGTGACCCAAAGCACTGTTCATCATTGTTCATCTCACCATTGGCTTTATATATAATAGATTAATGGACAGATGCATGACAATTATCAATCCTCTTTGCTCAAAGAAAAGAAAACTACGTGAACGGCATGATCTATATGGAGCGTAACATCGATACTGACAGTTTTAAAAGGTAATGAAAATTGTAATAATTGTTCATCAATTTTAATACAATTAGAGAGTTGATATTTCAACTAAGTGTTCGTTTAGAAGGGCTTTTAAAATTACTGAAAGTGTTTTCGTTAAAAATGTTTTTTGAACTAATTATTAGCAAAAACTCAAGTAAATCTTAGAAAGGCACTTGAAGTGTTTCCTGGAAGCACTTTCAAGTGTTTTTGGAACCCAAAACATTTTCTCTGAAGTACTTTAAGTTATTTTAAAAGTACTTCCAAACGAATCCTAAAAGAACATGACCATTGATCTATTAACTCATCAAAACATGAATCTATGGTCTTTTTCGTCAACTCTGTCAGAATTTTTGTCAAAATGAGTCACAGTTGATGGAACATTGCTACAATTGGTTAAAGTTGAAAGACCATTTCTCTAATTGGGTTAAAGTTGATGAACCACTACTCCAATTGAGTTAAAGATGAGGGATCACCACTACAATTTTCTCATTTTATTTTTCATATTTGCCCATTGATTCGCTTCACATGTGTGGTGTGTAACTCATTTTAATGGAAGTTCCGACGGGGTTGACGAAAAGAATCATAGATGCATGTTTTGATAAGTTAAAGAACAAATGATCATAAGTTTTCAGTTGAGGAGCCAACTTTCCAATTGAATTAAAATTGAGAAATCGTTCCCACAGTTTTCTTTATTATTTAAAATTACACGATTAACAAAATTTACAACTTTTAATTCAATTTCATCCTCCATTACAAGTTTATACTAGCAATATTGGCGTAACGTTCCACATAGATCATGTCGTTCGCATAACAATCATTTTTATTTTTTAATTAAGCGACCGTTTCTATAATTTTTCTTAATAGTATGTAACCCTATTTAAGATATTTTTCTATTCAAAGCTCGCATTGATCGTGCTGATTTTTCTTTTTTAATTTATATTGTCTTGTATTATCCAATTGCGAAAAATAGGTAGCCAATAAATTCTTGGGTGGTTGGTTTCTTTTCAAACAAAACGTGAAGTGTCGACAGTTGAATCCTTGAACATTGACTTGGGAGGAAAGCTGGCAGCCTGTGGCTTCCCAAGTCAAACCTCCATTGCCTAATTTCTTACCGCTCCTCACTTGCTTTTGTTTGTATTTGCATCATTGCACGTGTTGGTCAGCGACAGCCCGCAAGCTCAACGTCGTTAGTTTGGGCCTGTTTGGCCTTTAGCTATTTGTTGCCCTTCAGGTTGAAACATCGTCAGCAGCGGTAGTGCCAGGATTTCATGTGGAAAGAATCTCTCACATACCTAAGTCATTTGGATTTAGACAATGATAGATTTGAATAATTTGCATAAACATTGAAAGATCCTAAATTCAATAACGAGAACTAAAAAATATTGTACAAACACATAAACTTGAATATGAGGTAAAGAATAAGTAAGAAAATTTTAAAATATAGGTTAAAGCCAAAGAAAAGATGGTAGAATAAGGAGGCAAAGTAAAGACTGCACCGCAATAAGAGGGAGTGAGAGAAAAATGAGGTCGGACTTGGAACGGAAATGAGTTTGGATTTTGACCACACTTGAATTTTAAAAATATTAGATTGATCTAGAGTGATACTAAATCCACCTCATTGTCTTTTTTTTTCATCCTATTTTAATAAAAATGATAATGACATATTTATATTATACTTTTAGAAAGACTTTTAGACTCCTATTTATAAATTTATTATAATCTTCTATCCAAAAAATGGAAAACGAATGAAAAAATTGAAAAAGCTTAGCAACCTTTCACCTCCCCTAGCCCGTTTCTCTCTCTCTCTCTCTCTCTCTCTCTCTCATCTCTGTGTGAATTTCTTTTACCATCTTGAAGAAAAGCTCAAAGGGGTTGCAGCATGAACAAATCTAATTTGGTTTTCTAGGGTTCTAGTTAGTGAAGAAAAACCGAAGGCAATTGAATTGGTTTTATCTTGGATGCTTAGTTGTGAGAGAGAATGGCGTTGTTTTTTATATGTGGAGAAAGCTTCAACAGTTGAGCTGGATGCTTTCTTTCCAATTAGACCAAAATTTGTAAGATGGCATGCTACTTTCTTTGAAGATGGTCATTTGGATATAGCCAAAGTGCTTGGACGAATCCAATGGTGGGGTCTGAGAATTCTTGTTAGGTTGCTTTGATCCGAATAGCACATTCAATGAACGAAATCAGCTCAAGCAGTGCCATATGTAATATATATATATATATATAAAGAAAAAAAAAAGAGGTTATTTTGGGAATAATAGTGGGTGGGGAAATAACTTTTTTAATTTTTCAAGTTTCTATGATGGTTGAAATTATAATGTAGCTGGGAAAATATGACAATGAGGTGGATCTAGTAGCACTCACCATCTATTATAGTAGCAAGAAAATGAAAAGATCATTCTAGTCCCTTAAGAGCTCCGCCACTGTGGGTCATGTAATCCTATTAATGACTATTATGTTAGAATGCGATAAAATCAATTTACACGCATCGGGTTTCATAAGAACGCTAAAGTGAAGTGAATTTAGGCGAAAATAATAATATGATAAGTGACTCCTTGACGTTCTCGTGTTGCATCCCACATGTGCGAGATTTACAAATGACTACTTGTAAGGAGCCATTTACAAATCCTTCTTAAATAGCTTTGTAATTCTGCATTTCTGATCATTCTATTTAACTTTTAATAATCCATTTATTTCTCACTTTTAAATCCCTTTGGAATATAAAAGTCAGTCGTGTAAACAATACCCCTAGGGGGCGTTTGTTGCGCCGGACTATCTCGGATTGGACTAGCTTCAAGGACTAAGTTGGACTGGCTTAGACTAGACTAAGCTGGACTAACTTAGTGAAGTGTTTGATGCAGTGTTGGACTAAGAAGCTGGATAATAAAAAATTCTAATATTATATTATTTAATATATAAATTATGAATATTTTATTATGATCTAGGTGACCGAAGATGACGAGGAGTCTATCAGGAGTGGTTGTTGAGCATGACGAGGATGAGAGAGGATAATCTTAGCTAGTCCCATGATTATTGGGGGGTCTCGCTAAGACCTCTTAGTGAAGAGTTTTGTCCATGCTAGTTCCCTTTAGTCTCATTAATGTTAGTCCCAGCATGGAACAAACACAGTATTGGACTAACAGCTAGTCCAGTCCAGTCCAGTCCCACTTAATAAGGGCAAACAAACGCCCCCCTAACGAATTAGTAAAGCCGCCAAAAAGGACGAACTGGTACCGTCAACTCTTTTGTCGACAGAGGGACTGGGTCAACGAAGACATTGGGTTTGTATGCCATTTGGAATGTTGAGACCAAGTACCACACCTAAGAAATATAGCCTATGTAGATAAGCGATTTCAAACTGCTGACATCCGCCACATGGTAAACTATTGCCTCTCACGCCCCGATTGACTATAATATACTTGGAATGGTGCATGTTTTCAAACACATCAGTTGAACTTGAATTCAATACTACGTGTCGTTCAATGCTATGAGTGTTTTGATCGTTAGGTTTGATTTCCACAAGTATTTAGGTCATCTATTTTCAATCTCAACCATTAATTCATATATCATTCGATCTCGACCATTAATCAATCGACTCCCCAATATTATTTTCCGCATCTGGAAACATTTCAGTGCAGTACTGGCATGATACAACGGGAGGGGTCAAATGCAAGCAGTGATTGATTCTCTTTTCCAACCATGCCAGCCTCCTCTCGATGCTCAACACCGCGATGTGCATACACCGAATTTCAACCTGGGCAACTCTAGCGCAAGAACGAAGCAAGATGTAATAATCTGCATGTGCAACGTAAGTATACGCACCTTCATCCTTCTTCCGCACATAGTGAAGGTAATCAAATCTTTTGAGGTTCACCCTCGGGGGAATATAGCAAAACCTCTTCTCCTCCATGTCTAATTTCATTCGACGAATGGCTTCATCTTTGAGAGTTTCCGCGTCATTAGCTCCTGAGCCATGACTATTTTGTGAACTGGCACAGGAATGATCGCCAGTTCTGTTCCTTTGATGGTCGCCTGCGAAGGGAGTGCCATCACTTGCACATTCGTCACTGTCCCTCAACATTTTCTGTTCAACATCTCTATCCCCAAACAATCCTTTTCCGGCTGCTGTTTCAGAATCCTGAAAACCAACAATATACATTGTGAAATGGTGTATTATTCACAGGTCAGACTAAAAGCCTAGTTAAGTATGTCCTTCTCATTGTCTATATGCATCAAGACAAAAACCAGTGAAACAAATGCGGTTAACTAAAAGTGAACACGAGATGTATCAAAGCTCCAGAATCACAAACTTCAAAGGGCAAAAAAGATAATATCCCGTTCGAAAAAACTAGCCTGTATGCAGTATATGTATTGGAAGCTCAAATGAGTGGCATGAAGTACGGCCACATCTCAATTAGAGAGGCTTACATCAGAATTTACTAATCACACTAATTTTCTAACTTTTTTTTTTCCATATTTTTCTATCTTTTTCAAAGTTAAGGAAATTTGCTAGTTGGAGTCCAATCAATGGGGTCAAGCCACAAAATGTCCACGATGGGCTGCAAATAAGAAAAATTAAGTTTCAAGGAGAAAGCCCAAGGGTCTGTTTGGTATCCTATTTGAAATTTTTTATTATTTCTCAAAACATTTCTTGAAAACAATTTTATTTAAGACTCAAAAACTTGATTGGTTTGTTATTTAAAATTTTTAAATCTTACGACTTAAACTAGACAAAGAGATCTGAAAATAGGGGGTCGCAGGAGAGGGAGAAAAGAGGAGAGAGAAGGAAAGAAAGTAAGAGAGGAGTGAAGGAAAGAGAAAGAAGAGAAAGGATTGGACGAGATAGTGAGGAAGATGAGTGAAAGAAAGAACCGAGAGAATAAAGAGAGTGGATTGGAGGAGAGACGAAAAATGTTAAAAAAAAAAAAAAAGGAGAGAGAAAGAAGAAAAGAGAGAGAGATAGGTTTGGAGTGAGAGGGGAGGAGGGAGAGAAAAGAAATGAGTGAGTTTAAGTTTAAAAACTCTAAAAACTCACTTTTTATGTTTTTAGAGAATAGACTATATTTCTTAGTTAGTCTTGAGTTCAGTTTTTAAAAATATTCATACCAAACAAGTTTCTAAGGCATAAAACTTGAAAATTGTTTTTGAGTTTAAAAAGTTGAATTCAAGTAGAGTACCAAACAAGCCCTAACTTTATAAAAAAACAAAGGATGCCTAGCCTTGCCATCATTGTTTTCTGCTGTGAAATACTGACAAAAGTGACCAATCTTTCCCGTTGTTATTACAAAGAACTTATATACTTCAGATAGAGATGCTAACAAAGCAAATTTCATAACATTCTACAATCGGGTATACCAATCAGGTTGTTTTCCTTGGCTTACTACATATATATTTACATCTAACCAAGGGCTTCTGAAAGAATTTGAACTAATTGTGCCACAGTTAAGCGTTTCTGTCCACAATTAAGCTGAGTACAGAAATTTTTTATCTAATATGTGTCACAAAATATGTGTTTGAGAAGACAATATCGCAACAGAAGTCCAGCTATACATTACCTTTCCACTCTGATAAAATTCCCATAACGATTCAATTAGCTCTTCTTCCTTTTCATCATTCAACAATGATTTTGATCCAGCAAAGACTACATCCTTGCAGAACTGCAGATACGTTGGCAAGTCCTTGCAATATTCTGCCAACAAAATGTGAGAATTTAAAACTTTATGATCGAATAATTGAAGGGAAGGGTGGGGGCAAATTGATAAATAATATGAAGAACACCTACTGAATTGCATCATTATTTCAACAGAAAACAGCTCCCACATATTTACCATAAGAATCGGCAATTTCATTATATCTTGCTTCAAGGCTGGACAGAAGTTCTGCAGCATCCAATTCAGAGCTCTGAGCATTTGACGAGTTTCTACCAATATCTGTACCCAAATCATCCAGACTGCGGGACGGAGAACCTGAATCCTCTTCTGAGCCAGACCTCATTTTGGAGCTGGATATGGTATCAAGATCTCCTTTTTGGTTTGATGTGGAAGACAAAGCATGTTTACGGGACAAACATTTTTCCCATTCTCCAAAACCATGAATATTGTACAGAATTCTCACTGCTACAATCACTATTGACATTACAAAAGCACGAGTAGGAAGCCTAAACTCATTTGTTGATAACCACAAATCTGGAGGCATTGACCACTCATAAATGCGGCACGCATGGGGGAGGATCTTTTCAACTGGAAGAGATAACTTACCTAGATAGCGTAAAGCTATAGCATAAAAATTGACTGGAGGTAAGTGCAAGCCTATGGACTCAGAAATGGTTGCTGCCAGTGATTCCAACTTCTGCACTGGCACAGATTCAGTAGGCCTAAACATTAAGCTTGAACTTATTGGACATGCGCGTGAAGGCCCTCCTAATTCTTTTTCAATTTGAAGAAATGCAGAAAAATATGGAAGGTTTCCTTCTAATGACCATTTTACTATATCTGTTGGTAGGACTGCTTCCCTGGAAAGATGACAAGCCAGAAAGGAAACAGCTAAAGTATAAGATAATGGTATAGTGTTTCTCAACGACCTAAACCATACCATTACTGCTCGCTGACCATACTTTGTGTGCGGTTCTGCTCTGTAATTAGCACGCGGCTTATAACCTTCTAACGTGTCTCCTGAAACAAGGAAACTCAGTGATCAAAAACAGCAATAACCATAGAAGAAAATAAAGGAGCCCCAATAATTAAAAATCATTGAGATCAATAATTTTCTAAATTTAATGAAAAAGTAAAAATTAATGCAGCAAAAGACCTCTACCAGACAACCACTGAGATTCATTTTTCTACAACAATAATTGAACATAAGAATCAATTAAACTGAAATATTCCTTTATGTTTCTTTCAAGCAATTGAGTATTGCTTCAATAACCAAAATCCCCAACAAGAAAACTCAACTCAAGTGAAATATATAGGTTTACTCTCTTAAAGAAATGAGATTTAGTAGCTAAAAACCTTGTTGGCCTCGGCACATCTCAGAGTCAGCCCAATCATCATCGAAAACCCGAGTCCCTGCCAGGAAGCGTAGCCAAATGGTCGCAGACAACCCACAAATCATAGGGTTTACCTTAAACTTCCTAACCAAAGCCTCGCATTGGAGCTCAATCAGCCGCTGCAGTCCCATCACATACCTAAGTCTAATCTGTGTATAATAGTCCTCCACACTCAACTCTATGATTCCATCCAGTCCGAAATCTGTGGGACCCGTGGGTCCCTTGGCATCCACAGCATTGTGATCCTCTGTTTTGGTTTGACTAAAAGCGTTATAAAAAGGCGAGATGTTGTCTAAGGGTTGGGAAAGAGGCTCAGGTTTGACGGCAGAGCTAACGCCGCGGCGGACATGACGATTAGAGTAGAGGCCTCCACGTGCATCACCATCTTTATCGTAAAAATCCTCATCTGCGACTCCGGTGTCCTGGTAGTCCTCGGCTCGTGTGCTGCAGTTGGTGCAGTAGAAGTAGCCATCATTGCCTTCAACCAGCCCCACAGTGCCACAATTTTCGCAAATCCACTTATCCGACATCGAGGGGGTGAACTACACCAATGCTCCCTGAATATGGGCTATGCTATATCTCAATGCTTCCATCTCCTGAAATCCTTGATCATGGTGATTTTGGTCGTTTTCTTCATCATCATAATTATATATCTCTCTTCACTAAATAGAAACACAGGCCTTTTTTTCTTCCGACATTACTGTGTTGCAATCCTTTATTGACGCTCATAGCTCAGTCGGACCCAACCACAACTTGACAACAGACCCATATTTCTTGTGCAAATCCGACAACACATCTGATCAATGCCAAACGAAAACAGTAATCAGTTAAACTTTTCTCTCTATCCCATATCACTAATTCACAATCACAAAACAAAAACAAAAAAAAAAAATTGTATTTTCCACTTCTCAACCTCTTCATTTATTGGAACCCAGGAAAACTCAACAAAATCAATTAAATTTGTATTGATTCTCTTTCCTTCAGCTTATATTCCTAGTGTTCTACTTAAATTTCAACTTATATACCTAGTTTTCTACTTCAAATCAAATATTGATGAAAACCCACAAACATTCCTTTACTTGTATTCCTGGTGTTCTACAATTTTATATTTTGATTAAAACCCAAAGCATTCCTTTACTCATATTCCTGGTGTTCTACTTCAATTTTATATTTTGATGAAAACCCAGAAACCCTTTTTACATATATTACTACTCTAGAATTTCAAAATTTTATAGAAAATCCAAAAAACTTGTGTGCTTATATTCCTGGAATTCCACTTCAATTTTAAATTTTGATAAAAATAAATAAATAAATACCCCATTCCCATTACACCCAGCAACCAAACTTGCAAACTTTGAGCAGAACTCAACAAAGTTAATCTACTGTACTTAACTTCAAAAACCCAATAAAAGAAAAAGCATGAGAGATTGAGAGAACTGCATTAGAGATTGAAGTCTAACCAAGTGATTACCTGTACTACATATTACAGCACCAATTCAAAGAAGCCTTCGAAGAATTGGTGCCCCATTTTCTCTAACCAATGAATAAAACTTAACTCAATCTGCTACTGAGCCTACGAAGTTCAAAGAACCCCAAATCTTCCAATTCTACCTTCCCTCCAATTATCCAGTTCAATATTTCAATCTCCGAACAAAAAAATGTCGAAATAGCAAAAATAGAGGTTGAGAGAGAAGGAAATTTACCTTTTTGTCGGTGAAGAGTGCTCGAACCAGATGAGAGGGAGAAATCGAACTCGAAGGGAGAGTTCTCGAACGGCAAGAGAGAGCTGGGGAGGAGCGGCGAGAGGATATGCAGAGAAGCGTTAGTTGTGAACGGCGCATTGGGAAGCGATAGTTGTGAACGGCGCATTGGGTTTAGTAGAAAGAGACGGGTTTGGATTGTGAAAATTTCATTAATCGGTACTGTTAATCCGCTTTTCTCTTCTTTTTTTTTTAATTTTTTATGTTTTAAGAAAACTAATGAAAATGATTTGACTTGAGAGTTTGAGTTTTAACGAAAATGATAAAATAAAAGGTAAATTGAATAGTATCAGGATTGACTTGTTAGTGTAAAAATATGGTTTTTCATTAAAATGAACAACATTAACGAGAGTTTTTTGTTAAAGTTATTTTTTTTTATATAATAATAAGTACATCGACATTTTTACACTAAAAGATGAGAAGTTCGGCCATACCACTTAATAGACAACTTAATTTGGTATCGAATTCATCATCTACGAGATTCAAATCTAAGACCAGAATCCAGATTATATTACTGAGTGACCGCTTTTCTCCTGTTTTGAAAAAACAAATATTAATTTTCTTTATAAAATATAATTAAGGTGTATTTAATTGATAGTTAAGAGATTATATTCACACACCCTCAATTACTTCTCACACACTCTTTTATTTTTTTAATATTTTTTTGATGTTATACACACCACTAACACTTGATAGAAAAATATTAAAAAATTAAAAAACGCGGAAAAATAATTTCGGCCATTTGAATATAACCCCTCCAATTTAGTAATTTTAATGAATTTATAAATTTAAATAGAGTGCAAATATCAATAGTGACGAATTTGCAATTAATTTATTTTGAAACTTATTATTTTTTGAACAAAAGAAACTAGCTACACTAAATGAGAGGAGAAGAACTTGTGTGAGACCCGGCTTACCATTGGACTTTCTTGAGTGGCACTATTAACCATCCAAAATGTATTAAGTTTTAAATATAATTTTTTATATTTAAATTAATCGTAATTATTTTTTCTATTAATTAATATACACCATGAGATTCATCAAATACTTTTTTTTTCTTTTCTCCTCCTCTTTTTTCTTCCCAAACTCATAAAATGAAAATGAAAATCCGACAGATTACATATTTTGAAAAGAAAAAAAGTTGTCTCTTCCTTCTTATAATTATGAGCAACATTTTGTTAAAATTTTGTTTGCTTCTTGAATTTTGGGGAGAGGATCCTCTCCTGAGATCAGGATGGGGATTCTCCTAACCATAAAATTTGGACCGTTCAAATTTAATCCAACTGCTCCAAATAGGATGATCCTCTAAAAGTTATAATAATTGCAATCGTTGAATTAAATTTGAACGACTCTGATTTCATGGTCATGAGGATCCTTATCCTGAGCTCAGGAGAGGATCCTCTTCCTGAATTTTGTATGCGTTTTTGGTGACGAGACTTCATTGCAATTCCAACCCAACGAAAATTAACATCCATGACAATGACAACCCATTATTTCATCAATATTTTTGGAAACAAGAAACCTAGTTGAGGAAGAACAACTGCTGCACGGTGAAAGGATAGTCTAAGATGAAAAAAAATGGAAAAAAAAAGGGGGAAAAATATGGGTCATTAATCTAAGAGGAAATTGGAGAAATTGTCCCTGAACTATGATTTAATTGTAACTTTGGTCCTTAAACTAGAAATTCATTAGATTTGATCCTTGAACTTAACAAAATGTGGAGCATTGGTCCTTGTATACTAACACCGTGAGATTTTCTGTTAATTTGATGACGTGATCTTTGTGGACTTCATATTTTCTGTTAACTCTCTCTCTCCCCCATCTTCCCTTCCGCCTCACCCTCCTCCAAACCCCAGCCACACCATTGTAGCACTCTTCCAACAACCAAAATAAAAGAAAGTTTCTAATCCAAATTTAGAACACTTCTCCGAATCTCCCTTTGCAAACGAATTCACAATGATGTCCATTCACACTGTCTCAACAGGTAAGATTCAATAATTTTGTGGGATGCGGGCTCGGGGTTCGGGTGAAGGCGATGGTCCGTGGGCTACAAATTGGGGTCCGCTGGGGAGTAGGCATTAGCGATTGGGGGTTGGAAATGGGAGGTTGGCGGGGAGTACTGTATCAAAGATTGAAGGTGAAGGGAGGGCTACGAGTGTTGGTGGGATGAGGTAGGCCTGCACTTTCTGTTGTATACACTTTTCACTAACAAGTAAACACTTTTACCTAAAATTTAACGGAATTGGTTACGAAGGACTATTCCTCCACATTTTATCAAGTTTAAAGATCAAATATAATGAATTTTTAGTTTAGAGATCAAAGCTACAATTGGATCATAGTTAAGGGACAATTCCTCCCATTTCCTCTTAATCTAACCATGTGTACTAATGTTTGGACCCGATTTTACACCATCGGCCCAAGCAATCGAGGCCGTTGAGAGAGCTAGCTCCTAACCGTTGGATGAAAGATGAAAATAGTTTTGTTATTATGATCATTATCGTAATAATTATCTTTCAAATTCATTTTCTTTTTACGACGGGATAAGTGGGATTCTCATTACCTCCAATGAAGGCAACAACAATAGAGTTCGAATTAATTGAGGTTATGTGATTATATCTTGCCTACATAACCGCATGGAGCAATTCTACAATGATGTAATGGGATGATCAGTATGATGAGATGTCGTGCGTGCGAAAGTCTCTCAAATATCTACTATATTATATATATATATATATAT
>VIEB01000791.1:358968-386262 GCA_006547085.1 Malus baccata
ATCTTCCGTTGGCATCAACAACACTGCGGCGATGACGGCTGGTTACCTATCCAAGTCTCGGTCGAGAAGGATTTCCGAATCCTTATTGATCGAGGTCATCTCGTTAGCCTTCTCGGCGAAGCGAGGTGTTACAACCTACTGAGCTCGGCGCATTGTACGCCGAGTTATTTTATGATTGGATAATCTCAAGTAGGATTTAGAGTTCAGCATTCAGACGGCCAAACCACGTTCACTATTAAGACTCATATCTGCTTTGAGTATTTGTGCCCTTACACTTTGGTGTCGATTCGGCGTGAGTTTACTCTGACGAATACCATCACTGTGACCGAATCCAACGACGACGATTTATGAACTTCGTAAGAATAGTAGCCTTGTCTTCAGGTTCGAGAACCCAAGAGGCCGAGACGTGTTCCTTCCTCGGTTGCAATCGCAAGACGCAGAAGTCAGCCGCACACCCAATGCAACATCAACAAATTTTACTCCTCGGCCGAGATCAACCGACGAGTTGGCACGCCCCGCATTCACCGAATGACGTAGTTAGCTTATAGATTGCTCGGCATGCGCGTCACGTAGGCTTGGTAGTTTTTAGGGTCAACAAGTAATTAGAAGAAAAATTAGTTATGATGATTTTAAAGATAAATATATGGTAAAATAAACGCTCATTTAGCACGTGACAAAATTTGAGTGATCAGTAGTGTCACTCAACGAAGTTCGATGGCAAGTCAATCCCCCACACAAGTTTTTTTTTCAAGGGAGAGAGAGTGAGCTTAACCTAATAATAGACTAGCAATAATGTGATTCAAATCCGCTTTTGGCGATAATCAAACATAAGTCATCTCATTTACAAGTAAAGAGGAATGCTACTAGATTGTAGTACTTAATGGCGAGTAAACTTGTTATTCAAATTATATTTAAAAATGAGGGAGGAAATAATATAGGTGGGTGGGCATAGCAGAAAGCCCAATGTCCATTCCTCTTCTCAAGCCTGTCAATTTCTTTCACGACCCCTTAAATTGATATGAAATGACACGAAAATAGTAAGTTTTGATTCAACCTGTTAATGATCGGATCCTTACTATATCATGCGTTAACAAATCGCGTCGTTATTAGATCATCCGTTAAAAACATAATAAGATATTGTTTGTCAGGTTTAGATATTAGACATGTCAATTTCTTGCATGATTCGTAAACGCAAAACGAAACGATACACGGCCCGTTAACGAATCGAGTCGTTATCGAGTCATCTGTTAAGAATATGTTAACATAACAAATTTGACACGACATGACTCATTAAAATAACAATTACGACATGAAAACGACAAACACGACCTGTTGTCAGGTTGGAGGCAGATTCTCTGGCCTCTCACTTCCCGTGCCCTCCCGTGCCCTCCTATTTGTGTGGTCATGGTTAAGTCACGTTAACATTTTATATTACTATTCTTTTTTATCTTATTATATCTATAAAAAAATAATATAAAATATTGACGCAACTTAACCGTGACCATACAAAACAGAAGGGTACGGGAAATGGGAGAGAAGAGAATCTGCCTCCTGTCAGGTTTACGTCTACAGTATTGAGGAAATAAGAGAAATTTTCTGGAAGAAGTTTGAAAAAAGGGTTGGCATGAGGACACTCGGGGTTGCTATAGGTCTCTCCTCGGTCCCCACCCACGCCATAAGCGTGAAGAGGAAGCATTTCTTGTTCGTACAGTCCCAGTCCCACACTCAATAGCTCTCTACTCTGTCTCCCTCTATGGTTTTTTATTTTTATTTTATTTGTTTGTTTCAAGTTTCTGTCGGTGTCTGGTCTCTCTCCATACAGAAATATGGGTCGCGCGAAGCAGACTGCTCGCAAATCAAGCGGTAATAAGATTCCTCAGAAGCTGCCTACCGTATGTCCATTTTTTGTTTGGATTGATCAGTTCCTTTATTTTAACCTCCTAAATGCATCATTTCAATCATTTTTTATTTACTTTATTGAGTTGCATTTTCTTGGTTTAAATGTTGAGAAATTTTCAATGTATTGGAAAAACAATCCAATATACTTAGTATCTAACCGTTTGTATTATGCGGGCATACTGAAAATCACTCTTAAATGTAAAGCTTTAACCCCATTGAATAACACCGAATCGTTCCACTATATTTTCTTTTTATGGGAAAGAAGATGAAACGTTTGAAATTGCATTTCAGAAATTCAATGTCAACTTTCATAGTCTTCGACTATGGTTTTGGAATGTGAATGGAAAGACGAAGAGAAATGCTAAGGGACTCTCTCAAAAGTAATTTTGTCACATCATAGTTTGACGTCAATTTCTGTGTCAATATTATAAAATATTTTGCCAAAATCATTAGTTGGTAGAGAGTTCGTAGAGAGTCCCATTTTGAAAGAGTCTCTTGGTATTTCTCAAAGACGAATGGGGAAGTGTTTTGCCACTCTCTTTTTCTCCATGTTCACTCCTCCCTTTTTATGTTTAGCATTGGAAATGAATAAATCAAAAGAGAATCAAAGGACAAAAACAATAAAAGTAGCATATACGGAAAAAAATGAGTTTGTGAATATCACTACTCCTTTTAACAAATGGACTACTCAATGATTTAATCGCTTTCTCTCCGTTATTACAATCCTTTATATTATATAAAATAACTTGGGCTATGTTTGGAGTTGAGGTTAAATTAGTAAGGAATCGATCACCAAAAGTTAGGTAGGAGGGATTAGAATTTAGAAATGCACTTCATAAGTATTACGAAGACATGCTAGGAGTTAACAAATCCCTACTTGGAATCTATCATTTACAAATCCCTATTTGATACCTGCTCATATGGTGCATGAAAGAATACAAAAGAAATAGGGCATAAATCAGATAGAAGAGACGTAAGTTTGTTGGGTTGTACCTTGATAATTCATTGAAGGCGTATAGTGTGTATTATATACATGAAAATCGCTAAGGAGACTCTTTCAAAAGTGGAACCCTCCATGAACTCTCAGCTAAATTGACATTAAACTTGTTATTAAACTATGAGATGTCAGAACCCATAGAGAGTCCCACCTTAAAAGAGTCCCCTTAGCATTTCTCTATATACTATACAAAGCGATACAAGGAAGATACATCTGTACATCGGAAGTCTAAAGGTCTCTAATTTATTAGTGCATTGATAATCCCTTGTATCTAACATTTTGTTATCATTCTTCTCTTGTTAACTTGATATTAATACATTGGGACGCAGAAATACCTCACCCAAACATAGCCTTAATGACTCTTAGAGTTCATTTCTAATTTTGGTTTGGTATTTTATCCGAAGACAATCATGAAAAAAACAGCGACAGCACGCGGAGCTCCTCGAGCGGATCCAAGTTGCTCTCAGATGCCACCACCCCTACCTCCAAAGGCAAATGCTCAAGTGCCAAAACTTGAAGTGGATGGGAAGCAAGTGTTTATAAACATCTCTGGGTTGAAGGATCACAAGTACGCAGAGTCTGTAACGAGGGGATTGCCAAGCCCTGAAATCTTGTCAATGTTGATGAATTCAACTCATGCAAACCTGATACTTGAGGCCTTCCAGCATGCTACTTCTGTATGTGCAACTCTATCACCTTTGAATTACTTAAATTCAATTAATGCTGCTCTTGTTTAGCTAACGAAAGACTTAGCGCAAAACCGAGCGCAATGGTATTCTAGGATCCATACAGCCAACTCCACTTAGTGGGATAAGGCTTAGTCGTAACAGGCCGTGAGGGCTTCATCACCCAATGCAGCCAAGATTTCAAAGAAAGAACCATGCAGTTGTTTGAATCTAATTTTGGGTCTGCTCTTCTACTCCTTCAGGCTGCCTCTTTGATTGCCACTACTACGGTGGAAGAGCACAGTGACGACTATCAAAATTTTGAGGAAAGAGCACAAGGATTTATTTAGCAAATGCCAACAAGCATCGAGAGGAAGCTAATGGAGGGCTCGTATTTTGAGTGAGATACAGATATATAGTTGTATACAACTGAATACGAAAGAAAAGTTCTTGAGGTAAGCTAACTTGTGAAGAATGAGAGGTTTTTTCTCTTATTTTATGATGTCATTATTGTACACATAAAAGGCCAGGTTAACCCATTTTTCCTTGGTAAATTGGTTTTTCTTTAAATGGGTGAGGTGCTTCCAAAAGAAATTGATCATAAAAAGTTGCATTGGAGGAATCAGAAATGCACTACGGGTGCATTACAAAAAGCCCATTGTCTATTCCTCTTCTCAAGCCTGTCAATTTCTTTTACAACACATTAAATTGATATGAAATGACACGAAAATACTAAGTTTCGAGTCAACCTGTTAACGATCAAATCCTTATTGTGTCACGCGTTAACAAATCGCGTCTGTTAAGAATATAATAAGATGCTGTTTGTCATGTTTAGATATTAAAAATGTCAATTTCTTGCATTTTCGTAAACACGAAACGAAATGATACACGGCCCGTTAACGAATCGAGTTGTTATCGAGTCATTTGTGAAAAATTCGTTAACATAACAAATTTGACATGACATGGCCCATTAACATAACAATTATGATATGAAAACGACAAACACGACCTGTTGTCAGGTCTACTTCTTCAGTTAATAATTGCGGAAAGAAGAGAAGTTTGAAAGAAGGGTTGGCATGAGGACATTCGGGGTTGCTAACTTGTTATAGGACTCTCCCCAGCCCCTACCCACGCCATAAGCGTGAAGAGGAAGCATTTCTTGTTCGTACAGTCCCAGTCCCACACCCAATCGCTCTCTACTCTGTCTTCCTCTCTGGTTTTTTATTTTAATTTTATTTGTTTGTTTCAAGTTTCTGTCGGTGTCTGGTCTCTCTCCATACAGAAATATGGGTCGGGCGAAGCAAACTGCTCGCAAATCAAGCGGTAATAAGATTCCTCAGAAGCTGCCTACCGTCCAAGCATGTCCACTTTTTATTAGGAAAACTAACGAAAAATTTAAAAAAAAATTTATTTCAACGAAAAGTCATTTTTAAAGGTATAGTGAATAGTGTCAGTTAAAGATAAAAATATAATTTTTCGTTAAAAGTAAATAGTACTGGGAGTGTTTTGTTGAAACTCCATTTTTTAGTTGGATTCATCAGTTCCTTTATATTAACCTCCTAAATGCATCGTTTCAATCATTTTTTGTTTACTTTATTGAGTTGCATTTTCTTGGTTTAAATGTTGAGAAATTTTCAATGTGTCGGAAAAACAACCCGATATACTCAGTATCTAACCGCTTGTATTATGCGGGCACACTAAAAATCACTCTTAAATGTAAAGCTTTGCCCCCATTGAATAACACCGAATTATTCCACCATATTTTCTTTTAATGGGAAAGAAGATGAAACGTTTGAAATTGTATTTCAGAAATTCAATGTTAACTTTCATAGTCTTCGACAATGGTTTTGGAATGTGAATGGAAAGACGAAGATTAATGCTAAGGAACTTTCTCAAAAGTAGAACTCTACCACATCATAGTTTGACGTCAATTTATGTGCCAATATTATAAAATATTTTGCCAAAATCATGAGCTGGTAGAGAGTTCATAGAGAGTCCCATTTTAAGAGAGTCCCTTAGTATTTCTCAAAGACGAATGGGGAAGTGTTTTGCCACTCTCTTTTTCTTCCCGTTCACTCCTCCCTTTTTATGTTTAGCATTGGAAATGAATAAATCAAAGGAGAATCAAGGGACAAAAACAATAGAAGTAGTGTACTTGGAAAAAATGAGTTTGTGAATATCACTACTCCTTTTAACAAATGGTCTACTCAGTGATTTAATCGCTTTCTCTGTTATTACAATCCTTTATATTATATAAAATAACTTAGGCTATGTTTGGAGTTGAGGTTAAATTAGTAAGGAATCGATCACCAAAGTTAGTTAGGAGGGATTAGAATTTAGAAATGCACTTCATAAGTATTACAAAGAGATGCTAGGGGTTAACAAATCCCTACTCGGAATCTATCATTTACAAATCCCTCTTTGATACCTGCTCATATGGTGCATGAAAGAATATAAAAGAAGTAGGGCATTAATCAAATAGAAGAGACGTAAGTTTGTTAGGTAGTACCTCTTTGATTGCTACTACTATGGTGGAAGAGTACAGCGACGACGATCAAAATTTTGAGGAAAGAGCACAAGGATTTATTTAGCAAATGCCGACAAGCATCGAGAGGAAGCTAATGGAGGGCTCGTATTTTGAGTAAGGCACATATATATAGTTGTATACAACTGAACACGAAAGAAAAGTTCTTGAGGTAGGCTGACTTGTGAAGAATGAGAGGTTTTTTCTCTTATTTTATGATGTCATTATTGTACACATAAAAGGCCAGGTTAACGCATTTTTTCTTGGTAAATTGGTTTTTCTTTAAATGGGTGAGGTGCTTCCAAATTCCAAGGAGTTTTATACCAAGAGACGAAGAAATTGATCATAAAAAGTTACATTGGTGGAATCAGAAATGCACTACGTGTGCATTACAAAAAGCATGTGAGAGGGTCATTTGCAAATCCCTCTTATATTCATTTGTAAGGCTCATGTGGTACATTTCTAATTCCTCCTAACTTTGTGTAATCCATTTGTTTGTTACTTTGTCTAAATCCCATGAAATTTGAAAGTTAGGTTTGAGTGAAGGATTTCCAAGTTCAAAGGAATGGAGGTTAAGTTTGTAAAGAATGAATCACAAAAAGTTGCTGGTTAGTTTTTAAGTTCTCTTTCAATGATTATTAAATGAAAACAAAAAATCAATCAAAATAATAATTTTTACCCATTTGACATTCTTATTTTCGTTTTAGTTTATTTTTTTCTTTATATCGTTTAACATATTTGACGACATAATACACATAATGATGTCAATAGTCTCAATAATAAATCATAAATATACAAAAGTTCGTATATCATACATGCAATGCAATAATTCCAATAAAATAAAGGTATAGCAAACGAAATTTACACGATCTTTTTTATTATTGACTGAGACGCCAAAGCGACATTTCACGGGCGTATGCAATATTTCTTAGATGGAAGAAGTTGTGACCCGAAAGCCCAAGATGACATAGGACAATGTGAACAGTACAAAAGGAGTGAATAATATAAAACCAGACTTATCAATGACAAAATGAAAAAAACAAAGAAAAACTAATGAAAAAAATTTGAAAATTTTGAGTTTTAACGATAAAGACAAAATAAAGGGTAAAGTGAATAGTATCAAGATTAATTTTTAGTGTAAAAATGTGATTTTTCGTTAAAATAAACAGTACCGTGAGTATTTCGTTAAAATTCCTAAAAAACAAACCCAATAAGGCTAAACTTAATAACTCTTGACCATAATATAACACAAATTCAGTATCCCACTGAATGCCAGCAATGCCTTGTTCCCAACCACGAGGGCACAGAAACCAAATCTTTGATACAATGCCAGACACAGAAGACAAGACCGTGCCTCCCCACACCCCTGCTATGCCCTAGTGCTTATGCAATTAACATATCCCCATAGACTTTATCGAACCCTCGTTATTCTAAGTGTTTTAATTGTTAAATCTTTGTTTAAAAATATAAAAATTAAGGTATAACAATTAAAACATGGAAGACAGTACTCCAGAGAGCCCAAGCATTTTCGATCCCCCCATAACCCATTAACATATCCCCATAGACTTTATCGGAAGCTCGATACTCTTAAGTGTTTTAATTGTTAAGTTTTTGCTTAAAAATATAAAAATTAAGATCTAACAATTAAAATATCAAAACAATAATCCAGAGCCCAACATTTTGGATCCCCCATAACCCATCACATCAGACTTTACTATGCAAAAACAATGAACACGGTAGCTTAAAAAGGCTAGAAATAGACCTTCAAAATTATTCATTTTACAAAATCAAAATACAATAATAAAGGCTACACAATCCATAAAATATAAATAAAAATAAGAGGAGTTTCAGAACCGATTGCAAACTTCTAATCAAAAG
This sequence comes from Malus baccata, assembly GCA_006547085.1. Lineage (NCBI taxonomy): Eukaryota > Viridiplantae > Streptophyta > Magnoliopsida > Rosales > Rosaceae > Malus > Malus baccata. The sequence continues at coordinate 366,932 of VIEB01000791.1, forward strand.
GAGAACTAGACGACGTCAGGCATACCGGTAACTTCAATTTTAGTTTATATACGCCTTATTGTCTGTTAATCATCTTCTAGCCCTAATTTTGATAAAAATTTGTAACCGACTTTATTTGTGCATATCACTGTTCACAAATGCTGTTTTTGGTGCCTGATACGCCATGATCACTACAACACATAATGGCATTATCTTCTGCATTGAGCTGCGTGTACTTTTTGGAGGAACCCTTGCAAAGCTCGGCTTGGTATTTGATGGCATTGAGCTCCAGCTTTCGGAGTGCAGCTTTTCCAAGATCAATGCCACAAACGTCAGAGAGCCTAACAAGGTAGAACAACACATCTGAGAGCTCTTCCCCCAGGTGTTGCTTCTCTTCCTCTTTCCAGTATGGCAGTCCTCTTGGCACCTCTCCTTTCCACTGAAATATCTCTGATAGCTCTCCCACTTCTCCCACCTGAATAAACATTACACACCAAATTGGGAAAGGAAAATTGGGGAGCTGTTATTATGCTTAGAGTCTCATGAGCAATCACATCAAAGTGGGGTCCTTTACTGTGTATAAAATATATAGATAAATATTGACTTATCTACACCTGAATCAGAATGTAATCTTGAATGAATAACGTGATGCCGTGTGTTTTAAATTTCCCACAAGACATTCAGCTATTATCTCAATGCACAACAATGTACCGACATGTAGATAAGTTTCTCTCGAACATAAGCACTCATTTACCAAGACGCAAATTTGGAGTTGTTCTAAAATTAACGCAAATTTGGAGTTGTTCTAAAATTAACATTGGATAACCAGTACATTATATTTAATATAACCTTTACATTCAATTATATTTAATAACAATATTAAAACACAAACAGTGTTAGACAAGCTATTCAATCAGTTGTACGCATGTCTTCTTTCTTCTTTTTCCCTTTTGGTTCTTCCATTTTTCTGCACTTACAATTCATTGATGGGAACGAAACAAAGAAAATATGAACTCAACAACCAAAACCCAGAATTATAAATTCAAGAAGACAATTGGAAGTTTCTACATTTGCTTTCCATATCATTTTCTGTATAGTTGGAGAACATAAACTAAATCTTTACCATTTCATTGATTAATTCAGTATTATATTCAAACTCAAACAAACGCAGGGTACTCATGTCAAATATTACCAAAAAAGATTAATTTCTGTATCTATCAAGAATCAAACAAAAGATCCCACCCAAAATAAAAACCAATAACAATAATAAAAAAAAAAGGAATTGTTAGCCAAAGTGGTCATGAAATTGATATAACTCCTCATTTTAGTCTCTAACAATAAAAACCTTGAATTTGTCCATTATAAATCATTTTGATTATTTCATAAAAAATCTGGAAGGATTGGTTTGACAAAAATACTCTTAAAAGATGGAAAGGTAGTCATGTGATTGTTCACCTAACAATTTAATGAGATTTTTTATGAAATGACTAAAATCATTTACAGTGACAAAATCAGAGTTTCATTATCATTATGCAACGTCAAAGATCATTTTGGATAAAAAAAAACCTAATAAAAAATTGTAATGTTAAGAAAATTAAATTTGTAGATAAAATTAGCAAATTAAATTATGTGTCACCAATTGAAATGAAAACGTTTATCAATGTTTAAGTAACCATCAAATCATCAACTTCTATATTATTTAGTTAAAAATTTTCATAGCATCGATAAACATGTTGATTCTTATTGATGATATATTATTTAATTTGTAATATTTATTTACAAATTTAATTTTCATAACATTATCCCCACGAATTTAGTGACCCTAAACAATAAAAAATAGGAGAATAATAGATAATGGGTAGGTGGAAAAGCAATCATAGAAGCAGAAACAATGGTTCTAAGCAAGTTTTACTAAGATTTGACAGATGGGTACTGAAATAATGTTAGGGCTTTGAAGTTGTACAAATTACCAGAGCCAAAAGTAGATTTCTAGGGCTATGAAACTGATCCCAGTCTCTCTCCCTTGAAAACTCAGCCATTTTCTTCTTCAGCTCCTGCAGGGTAACACCTTCTCTTTCTGCAACTGCAACTCCAACACCAGCTCCATCCATAACCGCTGGATAATCACCAAAACCCTCAAACTCTCACCGACTCACAGTCACAGGAGACCTTCTGGTGGTGGCTAGTCTATTTTCTTCACGAACAGAACCTTATAAGACTGGCTACCGGATTTTGCCGGTTCCTTCCAGGGGGATTTTGATATTCATTTGACAGTCACGTGCCGGTTTACTGGTAGGGACCAAATGTTCTTGGTTGGGAAAATATCCCCGAAAGGACGTTTTTGGAAATACCGTCTCGTGCAAAAATGGAATGATGTGACAAACTTTGGCTTTGGGTGTGGATGGACCCGTGATCACTCGAACTCTAACGTCGACTTCATCTTCCATATAATCTTAGGTAAATTAATTTTTTGAATAATGCTAGTTAGATTAAACAGAAATTCAAAAGAATTTTTTTTAAAGTGAAACTCTTCACGAACTTAAGTTTTATAATGTTTATACGAAAATTGTGCCAAAAGCATAAGAGAGTTTATGAAAAATTTCACTTTTAAGATTGTCTCCTTAGCATTGCTTTAGACTAAATTTGCAAATTAAATGATGTGTCACTAATAATAAGCATGTTAATTAATACTTAAATAATAATTTAATCATGAACTTCAATATCATTTAGTCTATAAAATTTAATCTACAAATTTAATCTCTTTAATATTACAATAAGATGCAAAAATGCAATGATGGGAGAACCTTTGGCTTTGGTGTGGATGAACCGGTGGTCACTCAAACTCTAAAGCCAAGTTGATTTCATCCTGCATGTATAGGAGTGCAACACGGTTATCAATTTCTTTTATTTTAGAGTAGTTTTAAGTAGTTCAAATTTTTAGATTAAGTTTGTAAATTATATGATGTGTACAATAAAAAAAAATACGTTACTCAATACTTAAGTAATAATTGTAAGTGGTGTTTTACTATAGTGGTGGAAATGTGTTGGGCCCTTGCATGATGACATGGGTTCAAATCCCGTTGGTGGCTAATCTAACATCTAATCTAACAAAATTTATCATTTGACAAAAAAAAAAAAAAATACTGCAATAATAATTTAATCATTAACATCCACGTTACATGGCTTCTAAAATTTGGTCTAAAAAATTACCTTCTTTGTGATACAACGGGTCTTCATTACGAGAGTTTCCCTCGAAAGCACTTTATAATATTCGAAAGCACTTTGTAATATCGTTTATATTAAAAAACATTTTGTAAAAATCACATGTGCAAAAAATCAATAAAATATGAGATAGTTTAGTCATCGAACTATTTTAAAACAGATGGACAGATTTTGTAAAAGTATCGAGAACCGTCTATTTATTTGCTACAATTGATTGACTAAACGACCTTAATTTTAATTAAATTTTTACATATGTAAAATTTCATGAATTGGCCACTAAGTGAATTGAGTAGGACTTCTCCTTTGTCTTCAGAAGCCAAGATAACGTTTTTTTTTTTGTTTCAATGATGGCATACGAGATTTTATCAACATCCCGAAATTGATTTAACAGGACTTTTAGTTTGGAGTCAAGCGCACTATTGTTAGAATTGTTATTACATGGCTCATTTCCTTTGATTGACCTCTCGTCAACTAAGTGGGAAGAATGCTTTTCTTCATGGATATGTGGCACTACTGTTTTCTTGCCTTAACCTCCAGAATTTGTTGATTCTACTCACCTTGCCCAAAGTTGTCGATTGCACAATTTGGTTGACAGCTCAGTCAACTAGATGTGAAAAAATGTTTTTCTTTATGGATATGTGAGCATTATTGTTATGTTTCAAATTCCAAGATTTGTTGATGAGATTTTCACATTATTTTAACTTTTTACGCAAATTCTGATTATTGATTCTGCTTGATTTTTTCAATCTGATTGTCATAAATAAAAAAAACTATGTGAGAATCTAAAAAAGATGTGCGCAAATAACTTCATCTGTTGATTCTGCTCACATGTCATCTTGCTCAACATTGCCAACTGCACAAAGCTATTTATGGTCTTAAGCAAGGTATATGAGCTTGGTTTTAGTGTCACAAATCAATGGCGTCTTGATCCGATTTCGGTTTGTTCAAAATCAGGATTAATATATCTTTTGCTCGTCTTCTGGTATTATGGTTCTTATATTGTATGTTGATGCTATTGTTTCGACTCTATCTCGTTTTCTTAGTAACCATTACATGTGGCAATGAGTTCGAACTCATCGACCTTGGTTCGCTATCTTATTAATTTAGGGCTACATGCCACCTGATCCTCTACCGATGTAAGACTTCAACTTTCACAAACCAAGTATACCATTATCTTCTCAAGTGCCCCATTATGTCAGACTGGTTTTCTAGTTTGTAACTTTTTTGTTTTTTTTTTTAACAAATGATATTATCCATATTAAGGGGGTGGAGAAGTGGATTAAGCCTCACAATGAGTTTGCAATAAAATAGTTCAAATTCGCATTTAGCGAGAATCGAACTTAAGACCTTTCACTTACAAGTGGCTTCTAGTTTGTACCTTGAAATTGCTAATTTGGTGGATTGAGACACAGTGCAGACAGTAGTTTCAATCCTACGGTAAAACAGTAAGAACAAACAACACAATTAAAAGTTCGAAAGTAAAACTACGAATACAAAACACAAAGATTTGCACGAGTGCGAGGGAAAACAGCTTTTTCATGAAGAGATGATGTATGAATGAATGCTAAGTTTAGAAAACTTTCACTGAGTTGCTCTCAAAACCTAACATATGTAAAACGAAAGATGCAACATTGAATATTAGGGTTATACCATATGCGTTTAAGGAAAGATGCAGAACTTATTTTTGTAGGAGTTTCGTCGCCTAATTCCTAGGCCAAATCAAAACAGATTTTTGTCTAAAAATTATCCTAAATTAACTAGGTCAAACAATCCTACATTAAGTCAATAGCCTGAATTGATCTCGCACGCCTAAAATAATTCAGTCACTCTATAGTCATTCCCTAAATGAGTGTATATGAATATTGCCTTATGAAATCCAGAAAATATATTCTTTATTCTTTATCAAATAACTTTCGTGTCATCCAAGTTAGGGGTGGGTTCAAAAACCGAAAACCGAAAAAACCGAGAACCGAACCGAAATCGAAAAAACCGAACCGAACGAAAAAACCGAACGGAATTGAAAAAACCAAACCAAACCGAATTCTTTTGGTTCGGTTCGGTTTTAGTGATCTAGAAACCGAACCGAACCGAATTAATTAAATTAATTTTTTTATTTAATTATTTGTTTTGGGTATTATTTTCTAAACCCAATTTGTAAGTTAAAATGTGCTAAACCCAATGTGTTGCCAAACTTTAAGCTCAGAATATTAAAAAAAGGCCTATAAAAACTCTAAACCCTAACCTATTATTTCTCCCCCGTATAAGGTTCCGGAACCAAACGTCCTCCTGTAGTACCTACATCCATCTCCATAGCACTGTCTACTTCTGCCCTAGCTTTCTTTTCCAAATCTACCCTCATATAACATGCAACAGAATCCATAAACATTTATTTCAGGTAGATTACTTGGGTAATTTGTGATGGAAAAGAATCCAACACACACTAAATAAATCCACTCACGCATTACTTTTACTAATCAAGTTGTCAACATGCAGTTACAAGCAAACAACCCTGATCTTTGAACAACATCACACAATTTAACTTTTCTAAGTCATTTGTACGATTTTTGTGTTGTGAGGTTGTTAGTTTGGACTTTGGAAGACTTGATTGATGATTTTAGTTCAACTTTAAATGTTTATTTTCATTGTCTTTGATTCTAGTTAGAATGTTTATGTTATGATTGTGTTGGATATGTTAAAATTTAAAATTTCAATGTTTTTCATTTTTTGAAAAAACAAAAAACAAAAAACCGAAACTGAACTGGAAAAAACCGAACCGAAAAAAACCAAAAAAAAAAAAAGAACTGAACCGAAATTTCGGTTGGTTTCGATTTTGACAAAAAACCGAACCGATTTAAACCGAACCGACCCCTAATCCAAGTAATCAGTAACTAGACCTAAACTAAGGACTATATGGAAATGAAGGCGAACGATTACAGACATGTATTGTATACACTCTAGAAAATTAGCCAATTAAAAAAACTTGTGTTTTGCCATTTAGTACTACGGTCTAGTGATATTCCTCTTTACATGTAAGTGAGAGGTCTTAGATTCGATTTTCGCCATATGCAAATTTGAACCATATTATTGCTAGCACATTGTGAGGCTAAGCTCACCCCCTTCCCCTTAGTGTAAATAATATATCATTTGTTCAAAAAGAAAAAAAAAAGCTTTGTGTTTTCATACCTCCAAATAACTGTCCTCTTGAGGGAGAGTTACATTTATGATGTCATGGGGGAGTATAGATAGCTTGTTGGCTTTCTTCACTATCACACCTTCGACATTTCTTTTATACTATATTTGAATAAGGAAAATAAACTTGAAATTTTGGCAAAAGTCAGAATTTTTAGATTGACATGCACCAATTCCTTTGTTTGGATTCATAAACATAAAAATATAGAATTTCCACATAGAAAAAAACTTGGAATATGGGATCTCCAATTCTCAAGTTTAAATTTCATGTAACTAGGTACTATTTCCAAATTTCTATGAGTGAGAGTTTAAACAGCAAAATTTCCGTATTCAAATTCCATTGTTCTTTTAGGTTAACCACATAAGAAAATTCACAAATTTCATAAAACAAATTCCGTCATTTCAAAATTCCTTAATAATCTTAAATTTTCTCATCCAAACAGAGTGCTACATCATAATGGTTTTTTTTTTTTCAGTTTATGAGTGCTCCTCATTCTTCAAATTTGGTTGTTTTTATGCCTATATTTCGTTGTTGGTCTCCATCATATTTTGATTTTTCCAATGCTAATTGAGCTGGTTGTTCTGATACTCATCATTTGACTATTTATTTTTGTATGTTTCTTGGTCTCAGCCATATAACTTGGAGTGCTACAAAAACAACCGATTCTTTTCTCGCTGTTCTTATGAGGGTAAATATCGTTCTCTTCCGAAGTTGTCTGTTGAAGCTTGGATTGCTCATTTACTTAATGAGTTGGAGATTACTCCTACAGTCCTTCTTCTACCTTGTTACTTTGTGGCCACCAACACGGATTTCAATTCGGTGTTTTATGCTCGCACAAAGCATGTTGAGGGGAATTACCATAATATATGGAGAGTGCGTGCATTCTTCTGGGTCTCACAATTGGGTCTCAAAACTTTGAAAAGTTCGCTCTTTTCTACTCTTTCTTTAGAAGGGCCACCGGTTTTTAAGTTCCTTTAGGGTGCGTTTGGTACGCAGACGGAACAGAACGGGACGGGACGGGACGGGACGGGACGGGACGGAACGAAGGTGTAATTTTTGAAAAAGACATGGGGGTATATTTGTCTTAAAATGGTAAAACATTGTGTTCCACAGACGTGGAACAAACCCGTTCCAGGGGGGAGGTGAGACGCAAAAACACCCAAAATCTGTCCCGTTGAACAGCCCGTTCCACCCATTTTTGACGCACCAAACGCGGAACGGGACGCCGTCCCGTCCCGTCCCACGTACCAAACGCACCATTACTTCTCTCATTCTATAAGTGGGGTTTGGTCATCATCCAACCATTCACTATGCCTTCTCTGTCTACTTGACAACCCACTTCATTTGTGCCAAATTTTTGTTTTAGCGTATATATTTTAATCAACTTTCTTAATTGTACATCTCTATAGATAAGGAATCCCCTTGTTTATGTCCTACGAACTCCTAATTGTATTGTACATATGCAAACACAGGTGTAACTACATTGGCTAGAGTAAATGAGCTCCCGCTTGTGTTGTTAAAATATAGAGCCTAACATTGTTATGCATTATTGTATATGTCGAGGCATGAATTTATCGAGATACAATCTTTGTTGAGTTTGAAGAAACATTTTTAATCTATTTTATTATAAAAAATAAAATCCTAACCTTTGTACAAATGGAAGTCTTCCTAGAAAAGAAAAATAAATCACAATTCTATTTGAACTTAGATGTTGACTTACCCCAACGTGAGCACCTGCCCAAATTTGAATTTTCATCCCCAAACTTTAAATTAATTTAAAATAAAATAAAACTTGTATCGAAAAATAAACTGTACATTTATTGCCTAGCACAACTGTTCTTCTAGATGGGAAAATAAAATAAACATGCCACACCATCCAAATAAGGGAACTTTAACGAAAAACTTCCGGTATTATTCACTTTAACGAAAAATCACATTTTAACATTAAAAAGTCAATCCTGATACTATTCACTTACCATTTATTTTGTCCTTATCGTTAAAACTCAAAGTTTTCAAGCCTTTTTCATTAGTTTTCCTTACAAATTATTAGGTCATGTAACTTTTTGATAGACTACATATATATGGAAAGCTGTGGTGCATGACCTCGGAGGTCAGTCCACTCCACTATTGGTCAAATAAAATAAACATTACATGTTCAACGTGCAAATAATTATGTGAGTCATTAATTTGGTTCAATACAACATTTACACTAAAAAGAGAGGGGAGTTAAGCTCGGCAGCCTATTATTGAATTCGTCAGCCACCACATTCGAACTTAAAATCTCTTACTTACAAATAAAAAAAAAAAATATCATCAAACAACAGTACTGAGTGACACTACAAATATTCATTAAAAACGAGAATTTTAAAATCTAATAACCACCATTCATATAAGGTGGCGAATAACCACCATTCAATAAGGTGGTTATGCACATCAAATTAAAGGATGTCCTTTACATAGCAATTTTTCATGCGTGTCACACAGCAATTATGTGAGAAATGCCACTACATAATCAGCAATGTATTCGATTGAATGGAAGAAATTTATCCAAATTTACATGATTTAGTTCATCAGTCACAGCTACTAATTCCAATGTGAAAATAGAAGATCCATAGTCCAAAACTTTTGGCCTATGGATCCGTAGTCCAAAAGTTTTTGGTCATCCAAAAAGGGGGTCATGATTTTGGACCAAAACCATAACCCTCTTTTTGGATAACCAAGAATTTTATTGGATGATCCTTGTATAGATGACTTGTGCTAAGTGGTAATTATACCATACTAAAATATCCAAACCCAAAATCTTAAACTTTAAGGCAATTAGCTCAAATCAATCTTAGGACATTGTATTAAACATTAAGAATGGAAAATTTGGCTAAGTTACACGGGTTCTAATAGATGTTAGACGCTAGTCGGGCGGCGAGTTGGGGTCTAGTGCCTAAGCGGGGCGAATTTAAGTAAATTTATGGTATATTGATAAATAAAATGACAGATTATAAAGTATTAGACAACCATATTGAAAATATAGTGACCAAGCATATAATGAGTATTCATTCAAGTATTCAACAAGTCTCTTGAGAGTCGTAACATAGGTGGGTTTAGGCGTGCTAGGCAAGCTAGGCAGACGCCTAAGCAGGTCTAGGGGAACTTTCTTTGTTTTCAAACGTCTAGGGACTAATCGGGGCAGTATCCAGATTTTTAGAACAATATGTGTCAGTCAAAATAATTTGATGTTAAACTCACCAGATCTATGAAGTCAAATGTAAAAGCTCTCATTTATAAGTGGAGACAAAATTTTCATATACAACAATATTGCAGGTTGAAGTTTTGGATAAGTCATACTATGAGTCAATCATAATTTGGTATCGAATTCCAGGGAGTTGAAACCAATGACCTACCATGCACTTACAAGTGAAGAGGAATACCACTAAACTATAATATTAAGCTTGTCATTTTGAAGAATGAAACGTAGACTTCATATTTAAAATATAGAGAAATACCATTAAACTATACTATAATAAATTATATCTATTTTCATTATCTTTTACACTATATGATGGTTGGCATATTTCATTATATTTGTTAGAATTAATCCATGATATGGTGGGCCACGTACGTCTAGGATCACAAGGTTGATGATGAAGAGTTGAGTGGGTTGATGAAGTTTGAAACAATTATTCCTCAGAAGATTTTAGACATGCATTTCCTTCTCGTGCACGTAGGGGGGATTTAATCTGAACCATTCATTTCAACCGTAAGACACCTATAAATTGACTCCTTCATTAGAAGAACATGTATTCGTACTTGACTTGAGAGTTTGGGTATTGTTTAGTCAAGGTTAATCTGCAGATCATGGCTAATCATGGTTATTGTGGGGTTTTACTATCTCTTACTTTGTTAAGTTTGGCTATTCATGGAAGCTTCTGCTTCCCTGAAATTAATGGAGATAACAAGGGCTCTTCACGTACCACTACTGATAAGGGAAAAACATGGGCAGTTCTGGTTGCAGGATCAAGTGGTTACGACAACTACAGGCACCAGGTTTAAGCTTGTCCAAAATTTTGATTAATTAGTAACATTTTATGTTAATTGTGTTACGAGTAATAAAATTTAGGGCTAATCTTTGTCGTTCCATGCAGGCTGACATATGCCATGCGTACCAGATACTGAAGAAAGGAGGACTGAAAGACGAGAACATCATCGTTTTCATGTACGATGATATCGCGTACAACCCGGAAAATCCTCGACAAGGTGTCATAATCAACAAGCCAAATGGTCATGATGTTTATAAAGGAGTTCCCAAGGTTGTAACAAATTTTCTGAGTCTGATTTTTAATTTCTAGCTGGTTAATTTGTTAGTTTAACATTGTTCAGTTACCTGAAGTATTTTTTTTTTCTTCTAATGCAGGATTATACAGGAGATCATGTTAACGCACACAATCTCTATGCTGTTATTCTTGGAGACAAAAGTGCTCTCACCGGAGGAAGTGGCAAGGTTCTAAGTAGTGGCCCGAATGACAATGTTTTCATATATTATGCAGACCATGGTTCTGTAGGATTACTTGGTAATTAGTAATTTTTTTTTATTAACTTTGAAAATTATATTTAGTGATCTTACATGGTCCCATAAATTCAGTAAATTTTGTTCTTCGGGTTACATATGAACTGTATATTGTGTTCAGGGATGCCTAGCGATTATGTTTATGCGAAAGATCTCATACGTGTACTGAAGAAGAAGAATGCTTCTAAAGGTTACAAAAGCATGGTAAGAATTTTCACTTGAGTGACGGTCGTACTGAAGTTTTCAACTCTTTATTTGATGATTTTCATGTATTTTCTGAGGTTTTAATGCATTTATGTGAAAAAAAAAAAATTAGGTTTTTTACATTGAAGCTTGCGAGGCAGGGAGCATGTTTGAGGGCCTCCTTTCAAGTAATCTGAATATTTATGCTACCACCGCATCGAATGCAGAAGAGAGTAGTTATGGAACATATTGTCCCGGTGACGTATCAGTTCCTGCCGAGTTTGATACTTGTTTGGGAGACTTGTATAGCATTTCCTGGATGGAGGATTGGTAATGCAGTGCCTTTCTTTATGAAAATGCTGTTCTAATGAAACAGAGTACATTACTTTGCCAGTTTCAAATACATTTTCGATCAAATGCTCATACTAATTACTTTGTTGTTTCGGTGACTTTTGGACCATATCTTCACATTTGAGAGCAGTGACATAAGTGATTTGCATAAAGAAACTTTGGAGAATCAATATGAAAGGGTAATAATTTGACAATTTCTCGTATGTAAAATATTTATGGATATCATCTCTACTGTTGGTGAAATTAGAATAATATGACCATGTGACCATGTCGATTGAATTACAGGTTCGGAGAAGAACATCTAATTCGCATGTTATGCAGTACGGAGATATGAGTCATAAACAGGAGCTCCTCTTTGCGTACATGGGTGCAGATCTTTCTATTCGTAGCCTTAATTCCACCAGCGATATCTCTTCACCCTCAATCTCAAGGGCTGTTAACCAACGTGACACGAAGCTCCTCTACCTTCAGCAAAAGGTTTCTGCTCTTCTTTTATTCTGAATTCCAAACTTCAATGTGTTTAATTTTCATGTATACATGTATATGTATTGATTAGTACATGCCAAACTCTCCGGCTGGAGAACTTTTCGTATGTTGTTGACAATTTGTATTTTTCGTTTATAACTATAAACTTTATATGTTTCAGCTGCAAAGAGCTCCTACTGGATCTCAAGTGAAACAGGATGCTCAGAAGCAGCTGCTGCTTGAAATTGCTCATAGGAAAAACGTGGACCATAGCATAACGAAACTGGGGGAGGTTTTGTTTGGACACGAGAAGAGCTCAAACGTTTTAATGAATGTTAGGCCACAGGGGCAACCTGTGGTAGATAATTGGGACTGCTTCAAGAACTTTGTAAGTTCAACTCATCTAATTCTATACATCAAATCGATACAGACGACACGCAAGTGCTTGTGCTTCTTTGTTCAGTTTTTTGAAGTAAATCAACAAGTTTTATATCCGAGATAATTGATTTTGAGTTCTTTCCATGCAGTTGAATATTTATGAGAAGTACTGTGGACATTTATCTGCATACGGAATGAAGTACACGCGAGCTATAGCCAACATATGCAATGCTGGGATTACCACAGAGAAAATGGTTGCAGCATCTGATCAAACTTGTGCCAACAAACCCAATGTCTAGAACTTCCTTTCTGATCAGATAAATGATCGATATATGTATGTGTGAAGGTGATGTGTTGGATGCTAAACCATTTCTGGAGTTGATCTTGAAGAAATTGCAGCAGCTAGACTAAGAAAGCCAACGGCTATTTTCTTTTGAAATGTAACGGCTAGTATAAGTTAAGTGATGGTTTTTTACAAGTGCAAGGCTTCGATTAAAAGCTCCAATGAAGGGCTAAGATTAGCTTTGTACGAATAGGTTGGTGAGCATTTTGTCAGCTAGCTCCAATGGAGATAACGGCTGACTGTGCAATCCCAAAACCCTATCAATTACATATATGTATATATATGTGTGCTATGAGCTGCCGCAGTAGCAGTCTCCAATAACCGACATTCCCTTCTTAAATTCTGTGCAATCATCACCATTTTTGGTGACCTCTATCCTTTCCAAAACTAGCATACAAAATACCATCTTTACAAAACACTATCATGATGCAATAAGAACACCGAAATAATACAAAATATTTTCGGAAATGGTCTTGCAATGCTAGTGAACTGAGAGAAAAGAATTTAACTTAACAGCGAAAAAATTAGTTATGTATACCATCGTAGATCAAATTTGATCATTTTTAATCGTTGATCTGCACTCTTGACGTGAAGATTCATCCTTCATTTCTCTTAAATAATTTCAAGTTTAGTATGCCAGCAGTTTTGTTTTTTCATGAAAAGGAGAAAACCTATGTTGGATTTGGTCTAGACTCCGATGGGAGGGAGGTACTCGTGCATTATAATTTATAGTGTCTCGTCATACGCGAGGATTTCCAATCTCATATATTTTTTATTAGATGTCATATCTAAAATTCAACTAATCAAAATACAATACTAGTTCCAAACTAATTTCAGAATCATAGACAATCATCCAATTCTCCTCCTCTTCGACTTTCTGGCTTGCCTTCTAATATTTCTCACCTTGCTTAATTGAAGACAATCATTTTCTTTACTCGAACTAAAGCCTTGTTCTATGTCTGGAAATTGGCGGAGGCGGCAATGGCGGTGAGGTGACGCAGTCGGCCTATCCGCCTAGTGTTCCTTAGCTTGTGCCACAAGAAACAAGTAATATCTCCCAATGCAAACCCATACGTCTCACATGCCGCCCAACACATTTTACATAGGCTTTTTCCAATGCATTGGAAGATCCCCAGCTTGAATAATAGATAGAAGAACAATGAAGCTGAAAGAAAATAAAAGATACGAGTAAGCAACAAATCAACCATTCTGAAAGTGAAGCTCAAAAACCATGAACACTGTAGCTTAAAAGGCTAGAAATAGACAACCTTCAGAACTATTTTTTTAACAAAACCAAAATACAATAATAAAGGCTACACAATCCTTAAATACAAAACATAAGAGGGGCTTCTGAACCGATTACAAATTCCTGATCAAAAGCAGAACTAGACGGGCTAAGCATACAATTAAGGTGACTTCAACTCGTCTGTTAAGCATTTCCTAGCTCTAGTTTTGTTAAAAAAATTGTAACCGACTCTATTTGTACATATCACCGTTCACAACTACTGTTTTTGGTGCCTGACACCCCCTGATCTCTGCAACACATAGTACTATTATCTTCTGCATTGAGCCGCGTGTACTTTTTGGAGGAGCCCTTGCAAAGCTTGACTTGGTATTTGATGGCATTGAGCCCCAGCTTTCATGGTGCGGCTTTGCCAAGATCAATGCCACAAACGTCAGAGAGCCTAACCAGGTAGAGCAACACATCTGAGAGCACTTCCCCCAGGTGTTGCTTCTCTTCCTCTTTCCAGTATGGCAGTCCTCTTGGAACCTCTGCTTTCCACTGAAATATCTCTGATAGCTCTCCCACTTCTCCCACCTGAATGCACATTATACACCAAATTGGGAAAGGAAAATAGGGGATCTCTGACCAAGTTTTAATGCTTAGAATCTCATGAGTAATCACATCAAAATGGGGTCTTTAACCGTGGGTAGAATCTATAGACAGAGATTGACTTATCGACTGGATCACAGTCTAATCTTGAATGAATAATATGATGCCGTGTGTTTTAAATGTCCCACAAGGCATCTCGTTATTGTCTCAATGCACAGCGTTGTACCGAGGTGTAGGAAAGTTTCTCTCGAATATAGGCACTCATTTACCAAGATGCATACTTGGAGTTGTTCTAAAATTAATATTGGATAACCAGTACATTTATCTTTATATTTACTATAACCTTTTGATCCAACTCTATTTGGGGTCTTCTTCCCTTCTTGTGGTTGAGTTCACATTTGAAAAAGAACAATGATAAAAAACAAACAGTGATAGACAAGCTATTCAATCATTTGCACACTTGTCTTCTTTCTTCTTTTTCCCTTTTGGTTCTTCAATTTTCTGCACTTACAATTCATTGATGGGAACCAGACATCTGAGAGAATATAAACTCAACAACCAAAACCCAGAATTATAAATCCAAGAAGATAATTGAAAGTTTCTATATTTTCTATCCGTATCATTTCCTGTATAGTTGGAGAACAGAAACTAGATCTTATTATTTCATTGATTAATTCAGTATTATATTTTCAAACTCAAACAAACGCAGAGAACTCATGTCAAATATTACCAAGAAAAGAGAGATTTTTGTATCTATGTCAAGAATCAAACAAAAAATCCCACCCAAAGTAAAAATCAATAACAATAATAAAATGGTTTGACAAAAATACTCTTAAAAGGTGGTCAAAGGTCATTCACCTGACAATTTAATAAGATCTTTTCATAAAATGATCAAAATAATTTACAGTGGACAAAATCAGGGTTTCATTATCATTATGCAATGTCAGAGACCATTTTAGATAAAAAAAACTAATAAAAATGGATAATGCTAGGGAGAATCAGTTTGCTGACAAAATTTGCAAATTAAATGATGTGTCACTAGCAGGAATGATCAAATTTATCAACGCTTAAATAATAATTGAATCATCAACTTCGATGTCATTTAGTTTACAAAATTTTATTTATAAATTTAATATCCCTAACTTTACTCAATAAAAAAATAAGAGAATAATAGATAATGGGTACGTGGACAAACAATCATAGAAGCAGAAACAATGGCTGTAAGCAAGTTTTACTAAGATTTCACAAATGGGTACTGACTGATGTTAGGATTTTGCCGGTTCCATTCGGGGGGATTTTGATTTTCATTTAACAGGCACGCGCCGGTTTGCTGGTAGGGATTTAGGGGGACCAAATGTTGTTGGTTGGGGGAATATCCCCGATGGACATTTTTGGAAAACCGTATCGTGCAAAAGTGCAATGATGGGAGAACCTTCGGCTTTGGATGTGGATGGACTCGTGGTCACTCAGACACTAACGTCAAGTTGATTTCATCTTGCGTGTGAAATGGCGCGAGACGGTTATCAGTCTCTTTAATTTTCATGACCAACAATGTAAAGTAGACTATTTTTTTTAGCAGTACTAGTTAGATTAAATTTGTAAACTAAAAGCTTGTTTAGAAATGTTCTTAAAATAATTGAATGTGTTTTTGGTGAAGGTGTTTTTAGGTTCTAAAAACACTTAAAGTGCTTTCTGCAAAAAACACCAGTCATGTGCTTCTTGCAGAAAGCACCAGTTATGTGCTTTTTACATAAAACACCAGTTATATGTTTCTTGCAGGATTCACTTGCACTTTTACTAAGAATTAGTTAAAAAAACTCTTTTCAAAAGCGATTTCAGTCATTTTAAAAGCACTTTCAAAAGAGTCCTAAATTTGCAAATTCACTAATAAAAAATAAGCACGTTAATCGATACTTAAATAATAATTCAATTATCAACATTCTTGTCATTTAGTTTATAATATCTATACTACATATTTAATCTCCTAGCATTATTGTATCGTGCAAAAATGCAATGATGGGATAACCTTTGGCTATGGATGTGGATGGACATGCAGTCACTCAAACTCTAAAGTCAATTTCATCTTGTGTGTACATGGGTGTGATACGGTTATTAGTCTCTCTTATTTTTATGCTAGGTATACTAATTTTTTGAGTAATGCTAGTTAGACTAAATTTGTAGACTAAGAGCTCGTTTAAAAATGTTTTTAAAATAATTGAAGGGGTTTTTGGGTTCCAAAAGCAGTTAAAGTGAAGCACCAATTACGTGCTTCATGCAAGAAGCACCAGTTATGTGCTTCTTATAAGAAACACTTCATGTACATTTTCAGGATTCACTTGCATTTTTACTAAGAATTGGTTCAAAAAATACTTTCATCAAAAGCAATTTCAGTCATTTTAAAAACACTTCCAAACGAGCCCTAAAGTTGCTAAAAGATATGTCACCAATAAAAAAAATAAGAACGTTAATCAACACTTAAGTAATAATCTAATTATCAACTTTCATGTCATTTAGTTTATAAAATTTAGTCTACATATTTAATCTCTTTAGCATTACTGTATTGTGCAAAAATGCAATGATGGGAGAAGCTTTGGCTTTGGGTGTGGATGGACATGTGGTCACTCAAACTCTAAAGTCAAGTTGATTTCATCTTGGGTGTACAAGGGCGTGGCACAGTTATTAGTCTCTCTTATTTTCTTGAATGTTCGGTAAACTAATTTTTTGAGTAATGCTAGTTAGACTAAATTTGTAGGCTAAGAAATGCTTTTAAAATAATTGAAGGGGTTTTTAGTGAAAGTGTTTTTGCGTTCCAAAAGCACTTAAAGTGCTTCTTGCAAGAAGCACCAGTTATGTGCTTCTTGCAGGAAGCACCAATTATGTGCATCTTGCAAAAAACACTTCAATTTTAGGATTTATTTGCACTTTTACTAAAAATTGGTTTAAAAAAGACACTATCAAAAGCAATTCACTCATTTTAAAATAACTTCTAAACGAACCTTAAATTTGCAAACTAAATAATGTGTCACTAATAAAAAATAAGTACGTTAACCAACACTTAAGTAATAATCCAATCATCAACATTCATGTAATTTAGTTTATAAAATTTAGTCTACATATTTAACCTCCTTAGCATTACCGTATCGTACAAAAATGCAATGATGGGAGAACCTTTGGCTTAGGGTGTGGATGGACCTATGGTCACTCAAACTCTAAGTCAAGTTGATTTCATCATGCTTGTATAGGGGTACGACACCATTATCAATTTCTCTTAGTTTCACGATGAGTAGTGTTAAGTAGATCAAATTTTTAGATTGAATTTGTAAACTATATAATGTGTCACAACAAAAATAAGATGTTAATCAATACTTAAGCAAATCTAATTATTAACAATCACGTCATATGACTTATAAAATTACCTTTTTTGTGATACAACGGGTCTTAATTAAGAGCGTTTCTTTTGTTTGACTAGTATTTAGTAATAATGTCATTCCTTAATAAATAGAAATTAAACTAGTGAATATCCAAGTATTATCTATTAACTTGACTCTTTAACGAATGAGAAGGATTTCTTCCACAATTTACTACGTGTTTGATTGACGGAACTTTATGTGTGACGACCTGTCCCTAATTTTCCATGTAATTTCCTTCTCAAGTGTGTAAAATAATGATTATGCCCTTGTTGGCAAAATGGAACATGATGTGGACGTAGTTATTCGGCTTTTATTTATTTTTCCTATCATCGTAATTAAATAGTAATCAATGTTACAAAATAAAGGATAAAGTGAATAGTATCATGATTGATTTTTTAATGTAAAAATATGATTTGTCGATAAAATAAACAGTATCGTGAACATTTCGTTAAAATTCCTAAAAAACAAACCCAATAAGGCTAAACTTAATAACTCTTGACCATAATATAACCATAATATAACACAAATTCAGTGTCCCACTGAATGCCAGCAATGCCTTGTTCCCAACCACGAGGGCACAGAAACCAAATCTTTGATACAATGCCAGACACAGAAGACAATACCGTGCCTCCCCACACCCCTGCTGTGCCCTAGTGCCTATGCAATTAACATATCCCCATAGACTTTATGGAACCCTCGTTATTCTAAGTGTTTTAATTGTTAAATCTTTGCTTAAAAATACAAAAATTAAGATATAACAATTAAAAAGTATTCCAGAGCCCAAGCATTTTCGATCCCCCCATAACCCATTAACATATCCCCATAGACTTGATCAGATGCTCGATACTCATAAGTGTTTTAATTGTTAAATTTTTGTTTAAAAATATAAAAATTAATATCTAACAATTAAAATATCAAAACAATAATCCAGAGCCCAACATTTTGGATCCCCCATAACCCATCACATCAGACTTTACTATGCAGAAACAATGAACACGGTAGCTTAAAAAGGCTGGAAATAGACCTTCAAAATTATTCATTTTACAAAATCAAAATACAATAATAAAGGCTACACAATCCATAAAATATAAATAAAAATAAGAGGAGTTTTCAGAACCGATTACAAACTTCTTATCAAAAGGAGAACTAGACGGCGTTAGGCATACCGGTAACTTCAATTTTAGTTTAGGCCATCTCCAACCGAAGGGTCCAGAGGGTCAGAGGGCCGAAAATAGCCCTAAAACCGTCTCCAACCGAGGGCTAGGCCAGAGGGCTCTGGAATCTGGGAGGACCTCACGGGATCAGAGAGGGCTGGCTCTTTTTTTTTTTAATGTTTTGTTATTCCTGTCGGTTATAACCGACAGGATTGTTTTAAAAAAAAATTCAAATGAAACGGCTACTAGCCGTTGCATTTGACT
>VIEB01000791.1:386339-408956 GCA_006547085.1 Malus baccata
TTTTTTTTTAAATTCCATTTTTTTTCCTATAACTTCTATTTGACAAAATTTGTTTCATATTTTTTTTTAAATTCTATTTTTTTCCTATAACTTCCTAAGCCATTATACAACATTAAATTAAATTAAGTAACATGAAACAACATTAAATAATATGAAACAACATTAAATAAAATTAACCAACATAAAAATTATACAACATGAAACTTAAACAACATTTTAGTTGTAGTTTTTAAATAATAAATTATGTTTGGCCCTATGGCCCTTTGGCCCTCGGTTGGAGACGGTTTTTTGTGATAGGGCTAAAACGAGCCCTCTGACCCTCTGGCCCTCGGTTGGAGACGGAGGCAAATATGGCCCTGTACTGTTTATTAAAATATTAATATCTTGGAGAATCTTGGAGGGCCAGAGGGCTAAAACGAGCCCTCTGGCCAGCCTTCGGTTGGAGATGGCCTTATATACGCTTTATTGTCTGTTAACCGTCTCCTAGCCCTAATTTTGATAAAAATTTGTAACCGACTTTATTTGTACATATCACTGTTCACAACTGCTGTTTTTGGTGCCTGACACGCCATGATTACTACAACACATAATGGCATTATCTTCTGCATTGAGCTGCGTGTACTTTTTTGGAGGAACCCTTGCAAAGCTCGGCTTGGTATTTGATGGCATTGAGCTCCAGCTTTCGGAGTGCAGCTTTTCCAAGATCAATGCCACAAACGTCAGAGAGCCTAACAAGGTAGAACAACACATCTGAGAGCTCTTCCCCCAGGTGTTGCTTCTCTTCCTCTTTCCAGTATGGCAGTCCTCTTGGCACCTCTCCTTTCCACTGAAATATCTCTGATAGCTCTCCCACTTCTCCCACCTGAATAAACATTATACACCAAATTGGGAAAGGAAAATTGGGGAGCTGTTATTATGCTTAGAGTCTATTGAGCGATCACATCAAAGTGGGGTCCTTTACTGTATATAAAATCTATAGATAAAGATTGACTTATCTACACCTGAATCAGATTGTAATCTTGAATGAATAACATAATGCCGTGTGTTTTAAATTTCCCACAAGACATTCAGCTATTGTCTCAATGCACAACAATGTATCGAGATGTAGATAAGTTTCTCTCGAACATAAGCACTCATTTACCAAGATGCAAATTTGGAGTTGTTCTAAAATTAACATTGGATAACCAGTACATTATATTTAATATAACCTTTACATCCAATTCTATTTGGGGTTTCTTTCCCTTCTTGTGGTTAAGTTCACATATGAAAAAGAACAATATTAAAACACAAACAGTGATAGACAAGCTATTCAATCAGTTGTACGCATGTCTTCTTTCTTCTTTTTCCCTTTTGGTTCTTCCATTTTCTGCACTTACAATTCATTGATGGGAACGAAACAAAGAAATTATGAACTCAACAACTAAAACCCAGAATTATAAATTCAAGAAGACAATTGGACGTTTCTACATTTGCTTTCCATATCATTTTCTGTATAGTTGGAGAACATAAACTAGATCTTTACTATTTCATTGATTAATTCAGTACTATATTCAAACTCAAACAAACGTAGGGTACTCATGTCAAATATTACCAAAAAAGATTAATTTCTGTATCTATCAAGAATCAAACAAAAAATCCCACCCAAAATAAAAACCAATAACAATACTAAAAAAGAAAGGAATTGGTAGCCAAAGTGGTCATGAAATTGATATAACTCCTCATTTTGGTCTTTAACAAGGAAAATCGATAGAAGTGGTTCTTGAATTTGTCTATTATAAATCATTTTAGTTATTCCATGCAAAATCTGGAGGGATTTGTTTGACAAAAATACTCTTAAAAGGTGATCATATGATTGTTCACCTAACAATTTAATAAGATTTTTTACGAAATGACTAAAATCATTTACAGAGACAAAATCAGAGTTTCATTATCATTATGCAATGTCAGAGATCATTTTGGATAAAAAAATTACTTAAAAAAAAAAAAAAGGTAATGTTAAGAAAATTAAATTTGTAGACAAAATTAGCAAATTAAATTATATGTCACTAATTGAAATGATAACGTTTATCAATGCTTAAGTAATCATTAAATCATCAACTTCTATATTATTTAGTTTACAAATTTCATAACATTGATAAACATGTTCATTTTTATTGATGATACATTATTTAATTTGTAATATTTCTTTACAAATTTAGTTTTCATAACATTATCCCTACGAATTTAGTGACCCTAAACAATAAAAATAGGAGAATAATAGATAATGGGTGGGTGGAAAAGCAATCATAGAAGCAGAAACAATGGTTCTAAGAAAGTTTTACTAAGATTTGACAAATGGGTACTGAAATAATGTTAGGGCTTTGAAGTTGTACAAATTACCAGAGCCAAAAGTAGATTTATAGGGCTATGAAACTGATCCCAGTCTCTCTCCCTTGAAAACTCAGCCATTTTATTCTTCAGCTCCTGCAGGGTAACACCTTCTCTTTCTGCAACTGCAACTCCAACACCAGCTCCATCCATATCTCCAACCGCTGGATAATCAGCAAAACCCTCAAACTCTCACCGACTCACAGTCACGAGACCTTCTGGTGGTGGCTGGTCTATTTTCTTCACATACAGAACCTTATAAGACTGGCTACCGGATTTTGCCGGTTCCTTCCATGGGGATTTTGATATTCATTTGACAGTCACGTGCCGGTTAACTGGTAGGGATTTGACGGGACCAAATGTTCCTGGTTGGGAAAATATCCCCGAAAGGACATTTTTGGAAATACCGTCTCGTACAAAAATGGAATGATGTGACAAACTTTGGCTTTGGGTGTGGATGGACCCGTGATCACTCGAACTCTAAAGTCGACTTCATCTTCCATATAATCTTAGGTAAATTAATTTTTTGAATAATGCTAGTTACATTAAACAGAAATGCAAAAGACATTTTTTTAAAGTAAAACTCTTCACGAACTTCAGTTTTATAATGTTTATATGAAAATTGTGCCAAAAGCATATGAGGGTTTATGAAAAATTTCACTTTTGAGATAATCTCATTCGTATTGCTTTAGACTAAATTTGTAAATTAAATGATGTGTCATTAATAATAAGTCCGTTAATCAATACTTAAATAATAATTTAATCATGAACTTCCATATCATTTAGTCTATAAAATTTAATCTACAAATTTAATCATTTTAGTATTACAATATGATGCAAAAATGCAATGATGGGAGAACCTTTGGCTTTGGTGTGGACGGACCCATGGTCACTCAAACTCTAAAGCCAAGTTGATTTCATCTTGCATGTATAGGAGTGCAACACGGTTATCAATTTCTTTTATTTTAGAGTAGTGTTAAGTAGTTCAAATTTTTAGATTAAGTTTGTAAATTATATGATGTGTACAATAAAAAAAAACGTTAATCAATACTTAAGTAATAATTGCAAGTGGTATTTTACTATAGTGGTGGAAATGTGTTGGGCCATTGCATGATGACATGGGTTCAAATCCTGTAAGTGACTAATCTAACATCTAATCTAACAAAATTTATCATTTGACAAAACAAAAATACTGCAATAATTATTTAATCATTAATATCCACGTTACATGGCTTCTAAAATTTGGCCTAAAAAATTACCTTCTTTGTGATACAATAGGTCTTCATTACGAGAGTTTCCCTCGAAAGCACTTTATAATATTCGAAAGCACTTTGTATTATGATCATAATCGTTCATATTAAATTTTTTTTTGTAAAGATCACATGTGTAAAAAATCAATAAAATATGAGATAGTTTAGTCATCGATCTATTTTAAAACAGATGGACAGATTTTGTAAAAGTATTGAGAACCGTCTATTTATTTGTTACAATTGATTGACTAAACAATCTTAATTTTAATTAAATTTTTACATATGTAAAATTGATAACAGTTCTTACTAAATGCATAAGAACACACGAAAGCAGAGCAAGAACTAAGAGTAAGTAAGAAGAAATAGAAGAGAGAGAGAGAGACGAAATGTTGTATATTGATTATACTGAATGAATACAATTGTATAGCTGAGGTTACTATATATATTCCTTCAACACTTAATATCTAAGCAACTTCTCTAACTGTATAACCGATTCTTAACAATCTTTCTAACTGCCTTGCTTACATGACACTCCAACTTATGCTGACATGGCAACAATACATTCAACATCCCCCCTCAATCTCAACTAGGATCTCCAAGTTTGAGATTCTGAAAATGTTTAACAAAAGAAGGACTATGTAATCCTTTGGTCAAGATGTCTGCAATTTGATCTTCTGTAGGAACATACAACACCTCCAAATCACCTTGTTGTACCCGTTCCCGAACAAAGTGAAAATCGGTATCCAGATGTTTAATACGGGAATGAAAAACAGGATTGGCACTAAGGGCAATAGCTGACAAGTTATCACAGTGAAGACTAGGTGGATGACATAAGAACACTCCCAGATCCTTGAGTATGTTTCTGACCCAAGCTATATCAGCTGCAGTATGAGCTAAGGCTTTATACTCAGCTTTTGTTGAACTGCGAGACACTGAAGTTTGCTTTTTAGACTGCCATGAAATGGGATTATTGCCTAAAAATAAGACATAACCAGTAACAGATCTTCTTGTATTCCAATTGGCTGCCCAATCAGAATCTGAAAAGGCATTTAACTGTGGACTTGTAGCTGCAGAATACATGATGCCAGTATGTATTGTCCCTTGCAGGTAACGCAGAATGCGTTTCACAGCCCCAAAATGAATCTCAGTGGGTGAGGACATGAATTGACAAACTGTATTGACGGCAAAAGCAATATCTGGCCTAGTAAAGGTCAAATATTTCATCAATCGGCCACTAAGTAAATTGAGTAGGACTTCTCCTTAGTCTTCAGAAGCCAAGATAACGTTTTTTTTTTTGTTTGTTTCAATGATGGTATACGAGATTTTATCAACATCCCGACATTGATTTAACAGGACTTATAGTTTGGAGTCAAGCGCACTATTGTTAGAATTGTTATCACATGGCTCATTTCCTTTGATTGACCTCCCGTCAACTAAGTGGGAAGAATGCTTTTCTTCATGGATATGTGGCACTACTGTTTTCTTGCCTTAACCTCCAGAATTTGTTGATTCTACTCACCTTGCCCAAAGTTGTCGATTGCACAATTTGGTTGACTGCTCAGTCAACTAGATGTGAAACAATGTTTTTCTTTATGGATATGTGAGCACTATTGTTTTGTTTCAAGTTCCAAGATTTGTTGACGAGAAGAGATTTTCACACACTATTTTTAACTTTTTACACAAATTCTGTTCTATCTTGATCGTTGATTCTGCTTGATTTATTCAATCTGATTGTCATAAATAAAAAAGACTGTGAGAATCTAAAAAAGATGTGCGCAAATAACTTCATCTGTTGATTTTGCTCACATGTCATCTTACTCAACATTGCCAACTGCACAAAGTTATTTATGGTCTTAAGCAAGGTATATGAGCTTGGTTTTAGTGTCACAAATCAATGGCTTCTTGATCCGATTTTGGTTTGTTCAAAATCAGGATTAATATATCTTTTGCTCGTCTTCTGGTATTATGGTTCTTATATTGTATGTTGATGCTATTGTTTCGACCCTATCTCGTTTTCTTAGTAACTATTACATGCGGCAATGAGTTCGAACTCATCGACCTTGGTTCGCTATCTTATTAATTTAGGGCTACATGCCACCTGATCCTCTACCGACGTAAGACTTCAACTTTCACAAACCAAGTATACCATTATCTTCTCAAGTGCCCCATTATGTCAGACTGGTTTTCTAGTTTGCAACTTTTTTGTTTTTATTGGAACAAACGATATTATCCATATTAAGGGGGTGGAAAAGTGGACTAAGCCTCACAATGAGCTTGCAATAAAGTAGTTCAAATTCGCATTTAGCAAGAATCGAACTTAAGACCTCTAACTTATAAGTGGCTTCTAGTTTGTACCTTGAAATTGCTAATTTGGTGGATCGAGACACAGTGCAGACAGTAGTTTCAATCCTACGGTAAAACAGCAAGAACAAACAACACAATTAAAAGTTCGAAAGTAAAACTACGAATACAAAACACAAAGATTTGCACGAGTGCGAGGGAAAACAGCTTTTTCATGAAGAGATGATGTATGAATGAATGCTAAGTTTAGAAAACTTTCACTGAGTTGCTCTCAAAACCTAACATATGTAAAACGAAAGATGCAACATTGAATATTAGGGTTATACCATATGCGTTTAAGGAAAGATGCAGAGCTTATTTTTGTAGGAGTTTCGTCGTCTAATTCCTAGGCCAAATCAAAACAGATTTTTGTCTAAAATTATCCTAAATTAACTAGGTCAAAAACTCCTACATGAAGTCAATAGCCTGAATTGATCTCGCACGCCTAAAATAATTCAGTCACTCGAGTCATTCCCTAAATGAGTGTATAAGAATATTGCCTTATGAAATCCAGAAGATATATTCTTTATTCTTTATCAAATAACTTTCGTGTCATCCAAGTAATCAGTATCTAGACCTAAACTAAGGAGTCAAGGACTATATGGAAATGAAGACGAACGATTACAGACATGTATTGTATACACTCTAGAAAATTAGCCAATTAAAAAAACTTGTGTTTTGCCATTTAGTATTACGATCTAGTGATATTCTTCTTTACATGTAAGTAAGAGGTCTTAGGTTCGATTCTCGCTAGATGCAAATTTGAACCACATTATTGCTAGCCTATTGTGAGGCTAAGCTCACCTCATTCCTCTTAGTGTAAATAATATATCATTTGTTCAAAAAGAAAAAAAAAGCTTGTGTTTTCATACCTCCAAATAACTGTCCTCTTGAGGGAGAGTTACATTTATGATGTCATGGGGGAGTATAGATAGCTTGTTGGCTTTCTTCACTGTCACACCTTCTACATTTCTTTTATACTATATTTGGATAAGGAAAATAAACTTGAAATTTTGGCAAAAGTCAAAATTTTTAGATTGACATGCACCAATTCCTTTGTTTGGATTCATAAACATAAAAATATAGAATTTCCACATAGAAAAAACACTTGGAATTTGGGACCTCCAATTCTCAAGTTTAAATTTCATGTAACTAGGTACTATTTCCAAATTTCTATGAGTGAAAGCTTAAATAAAAAAATTTCCGTATTCAAATTTCATTGCTCTTTTAGGTTAACCAAACAAGAAAATTCACAAATTTCATAAAACAAATTCCGTCATTTCAGTTTTCGTCATTTCAAAATTCCTTAATAATCTTAAATTTTCTCATCCAAACAGAATGTTACATCATAATGTTTTTTTTTTGTCTTCAGTTTATGAGTGCTCCTCATTCTTCAAATTTGGTTGTTTTTATGCCTATATTTCGTTGTTGGTCTCCATCATATTTTTATTTTTCCAAATTGAGCTGGTTGTTCTGATACTCATCATTTGACTTTTTATTTTTGTATGTTTCTTGGTCTCAACCATATAACTTGGAGTGCTAAAAAACAACCGATTCTTTTTTCGCTATTCTTACGAGGGTAAATATTGTTCTCTTCCTGAGTTGTCTGTTGAAGCTTGGATTGCTCATTTACTTAATGAGTTCGAGGTTACTCCTACAGTCCTACTTCTACCTTGTTACTTTGTGGCCACCAACACGGATTTCAATTCGGTGTTTTATGCTCGCACAAAGCATGTTGAGGGGAATTACCATAATATATGGAGAGTGCGTGCATTCTTCTGGGTCTCATAATTGGGTCTCAAAACTTTGAAAAGTTCACTCTTTTGTACTCTTCCTTTAGAAGGGCAACCGGTTTTTAAGTTCCTTTACTTCTATCATTCTACAAGTGGGGTTTGGTCATCATCCAACCATTCACTATACTCTCTCCGTTTACTTGACAACCCATTTCATTTGTGCCTAATTTTTGTTTTAGCATACATATTTTAATCAACTTTCTTAATTGTACATCTCTATAGATAAGGAATCCCTTGTTTATGTCCTACGAACTCCTAATTGTATTGTACATATGCAAACACAGGTGTAACTACATTGGCTAGAGTAAATGAGCTCCCGCTTGTGCTGTTAAAATATAGAGCCTAACATTGTCATGCATTATTGTATATGTCGAGGCATGAATTTATTGAGATAGAATCTTTGTTGAGTAAGAAGAAACATTTTTAATCTATTTTATTATAAAAAATAAAATCCTAACCTTTGTACAAATGGAAGTCTTCCTAGAAAAGAAAAATAAATTACAATTCTATTTGAACTTAGACGTTGACTCACCCCAACGTGAGCACCCGCCGAAATTTGAATTTTCATCCCCAAACTTTAAATTAATTTAAAATAAAATATAACTTGTATCGAAAAATAAATTGTACATTTATTTCCTAGCACAACTGTTCTTCTAGATGGGAAAATCAAATAAACATGCCACACCATACAAATTATTAGGTCGTGTAACTTTTTGATAGACTACATATATATGGATAGCTGTGGTGCATGACCTCGGAGGTCAGTCCACTCCACTATTGGTCAAATAAAATAAACATTACATGTTCAACGTGCAAATAATTATGTGAGTCATTAATTTGGTTCAATACAACATTTACACTAAAGAGAGAGAGAAGTTAAGTTGGGTAGCCTATTATTGAATTCGTCAGACACGACATTCGAAATTAAGATCTTTTACTTACAAATAAAGAGAAATACCACCAGACAACAGTACTGAGTGACGCTGCAAATATTCATTAAAAGCGAGAATTTTGAAATCAAATAACCACCATTCATATAAAGTGGTTATGCACATCAAATAAAAGGATATCCTTTACATAGTAATTTTTCATGCGTGTCACACAGCAATTCTGTGAGAAATGCCACTACATAATCAGCAATGGATTCGATTGAATGGAAGAAATTTATCCAAATTTACATGATTTAGTTCATCAGTCACAGCTACTAATTCCAATGTGGAAATAGAACATCCATGGTCCAAAACTTTGGCCTATGGATCCATAGTCCAAAAGTTTTTGGTCATCCAAAAAGGGGTCCATGGTTTTGGACCAAGAATTTTATTGGGTGATCCTTGTATAGATGACTTGTGCTGAGTGGTAATTATACCACAATAAAATTTCCAAACCCAAAATCTTAAACTTTAAGGCAATTAGCTCAAATCAATCTTAGGACATTGTATTAAACATTAAGAATGGAAAATTAGGCTAAGTTACACGGGCTCTAATAGACGTTAGCCACTAGTCGGGTGGCGAGTTGGGGTCTAGTGCCTAAGCGGGGCGGATTTAAGTAAATTTATGGTATATTGATAAATAAAATGATAGATTATAAAGTATTAGACAACCATGTTGAAAATATAGTGAACAAGCATATAATGAGTGTTCATTCAAGTATTCAACAAGTCTCTTGAGAGGCGTGACATAGGTGGGTTTCGGCGTGCTAGGCAAGCTAGGCAGACGCCTAAGCAGGTCTAGGGGCACTTTCTTTATTTTCAAACGCCTAAGGACTAATCGGAGTAGTGTCCAGCCACCTAGCGCTTAGGCGGAGATTTTTAGAACGATATGTGTCAGTCAAAATAATTTGATGTTAAACTCACCAGATCTATGAAGTCAAATGTAAAACCACTCATTTATAAGCGGAGACAAAATTTTCATATACAACAATATTGTGGGTTGAAGTTTTGGATAAGTCATACTATAAGTCAATCATAATTTGGTATCGAATTCAAGGGAGCCAAAATCTATGACCTACCATGCACTTACAAGTGAAGAGGAATACCACTAGACTACAATATTAAGTTTGTCATTTTGAAGAATCGAACATAGACTTCATATTTAAAATATAGAAAAATACCATTAAACTATACTATAATAAATTATATCTATTCTCATTATCTTTTACA
Source organism: Malus baccata (assembly GCA_006547085.1). Taxonomy (NCBI): domain Eukaryota; kingdom Viridiplantae; phylum Streptophyta; class Magnoliopsida; order Rosales; family Rosaceae; genus Malus; species Malus baccata. Next base: position 396,249 of record VIEB01000791.1, read on the forward strand.
CTATATGATGGTTGGCATATTTCATTATATTTGTTAGAATTAATCCATGATATGGTGGGCCACGTACGTCTAGGATCACAAGGTTGATGATGAAGAGTTGAGTGGGTTGATGAAGTTTGAAACAATTATTCCTCAGAATATTTTAGACATGCATTTCCTTCTCGTGCACTTAGGGGGGATTTAATCTGAACCATTCATTTCAACCGTAAGACATCTATAAATTGACTCCTTCATTAGAAGAACATGTATTCGTACTTGACTTGAGAGTTTGGGTATTGGTTAGTCAAGGTTAATCTGCAGATCATGGCTAATCATGGTTATTGTGGGGTTTTACTATCTCTTACTTTGTTAAGTTTGTCTATTCATGGAAGGTTCTGCTTCCCTGAAATCAATGGAGATAACAAGGGCTCTTCACGTACCACTACTGATAAGGGAAAAACATGGGCAGTTCTGGTTGCAGGATCAAGTGGTTACGACAACTACAGGCACCAGGTTTAAGCTTGTCCAAAATTTTGATTAATTAGTAACATTTTATGTTAATTGTGTTACAAGTAATAAAATTTAGGTCTAATCTTTGTCGTTCCATGCAGGCTGACATATGCCATGCGTACCAGATACTGAAGAAAGGAGGACTGAAAGATGAGAATATCATCGTTTTCATGTACGATGATATTGCGTACAACCCGGAAAATCCTCGGCAAGGCGTCATCATCAACAAGCCAAATGGTCATGATGTTTATAAAGGAGTTCCCAAGGTAGTAGTGGCCCGAATGACAATGTTTTCATATATTATGCAGACCATGGTTCTGTAGGATTACTTGGTAATTAGTAATTTTTTTTTATTAACTTTGAAAATTATATTTAGTGATCTTACATGGTCCCATAAATTCAGTAAATTTTGTTCTTCGGGTTACATATGAACTGTATATTGTGTTCAGGGATGCCTAGCGATTATGTTTATGCGAAAGATCTCATACGTGTACTGAAGAAGAAGAATGCTTCTAAAGGTTACAAAAGCATGGTAAGAATTTTCACTTGAATAACGGTCTTACTGAAGTTTTCAACTCTTTATTTGATGATTTTCATGTATTTTCTGAGGTTTTAATGCATTTATGTGAAAAAAAAAAATTAGGTTTTTTACATTGAAGCTTGCGAGGCAGGGAGCATGTTTGAGGGCCTCCTTTCAAGTAATCTGAATATTTATGCTACCACCGCGTCGAATGCAGAAGAGAGTAGTTATGGAACATATTGTCCCGGTGACCCATCAGTTCCTGCCGAGTTTGATACTTGTTTGGGAGACTTGTATAGCATTTCCTGGATGGAGGACTGGTAATGCAGGGCCTTTCTTTATGAAAATGCTGTTCTAATTAAACAGAGTACATTACTTTGTCAGTTTCAAATACATTTTCAATCAAATGCTCATACTAATTACTTTGTTGTTTCGGTGACTTTTGGACCATATTTTCACATTTGAGAGCAGTGACATAAGTGATTTGCATAAAGAAACTTTGGAGAATCAATATGAAAGGGTAATATTTTGAAAATTTCTCGTATGTAAATAATGTTTAATGTTGGGGAAATTAGAAGAATATGACCATGTGAACATGTCGATTGAATTACAGGTTCGAAGAAGAACAACTAATTCGCATGTTATGCAGTACGGAGATATGAGTCATAAACAGGAGTTCCTCTTTGCTTACATGGGTGCTGATCTTTCTAATAGTAGCCATACTTCCACCAGCGATATCTCTTCACCCTCAATCTCAAGGGCTGTTAACCAACGTGACGCAAAGCTCCTCTACTTCCAGCAAAAGGTTTCTGCTCTTCTTTTATTCTGAATTCCAAACTTCAATGTGTTTAATTTTCATGTATACACATATCTGTATTGATTAGTACATGCCAAACTCTCCGGCTAGAGAACTTTTTGAATGTTTTTGACAATTTGTATTTTTCGTTCTATATGTGTCAGCTGCAAAGAGCTCCTACTGGATCTCAAGAGAAGCAGGGTGCTCAGAAGCAGCTGTTGCTTGAAATTGCTCATAGGAAAAACGTGGACTATAGCATAACGAAACTAGGGGAGGTTTTGTTCGGACACGAGAAGAGCTCAAACGTTTTAATGAATGTCAGGCCACAGGGCCAACCTGTGGTAGATAATTGGGACTGCTTCAAGAACTTTGTAAGTTCATCTCCTGTAATTCTATACATCCAATTGATCTAGACGACACGCAAGTGCTTATGCTTCTTTCTTCAGTTTTTTGAAGTAAACAAGTCTTATCTCCGAGATAATTGATTTTGAGTTCTTTCCATGTAGTTGAATATTTATGAGAAGTACTGTGGACATTTATCTGCATATGGAATGAAGTACACTCGAGCTATAGCCAACATATGCAATGCTGGGATTACCACAGAGAAAATGGTTGCAGCATCTGATCAAACTTGTGCCAACAAACCCAATGTCTAGAACTTCCTTTCTGATCAGATAAATGATCAATATATGTGTGTGTGAAGGTGATGTGTTGGATGCTAAACCATTTCTGGAGTTGATCTTGAAGAAATTGCAGCAGCTAGACTAAGAAAGCCAACGGCTATTTTCTTTTGAAATGTAACGGCTAGTTTAAGTTAAGTGATGGTTTTTTTACGAGTGTAAGGCTTAGATTAAAAGCTCCAATGAAGGGCTAAGATTAGCTTTGTACGAACAGGTTGGTGAGCATTTTGTCAGCTAGCTCCAATGGAGATAACGGCTGACTGTGCAATCCCAAAACCCTATCAATTACATATATGTATATATATGTGTGCTATGAGCTGCCGCAGTAGCAGTCTCCAATAACCGACATTCCCTTCTTAAATTCTGTGCAATCATCACCATTTTTGGTGACCTCTATCCTTTCCAAAACTAGCATACAAAATACCATCTTTACAAAACACTATCATGATGCAATAAGAACACCGAAATAATACAAAATATTTTCGGAAATGGTCTTGCAATGCTAGTGAAGCAAAATCTCTGCTGAGAGAAAAGAATTTAACTTAACAGCGAAAAAATTAGTTCTGTATACCATTGTAGATCAAATTTGATCATTTTTAATCGTTGATCTACACTCTTGACTTGAAGATTCATCCTTCGTTTCTCTTAAATAATTTCAAGTTTAGTATGCCAGCAGTTTCGTTTTTTCATGAAAAGAAGAAAACCTATGTTGGATTTGGTCTCTAGACTCCGATGGGAGGGAGGTAATTGTGCATTATGATTTATATTTTCTCGTCATACGCGAGGATTTCCAATCTCATATATATTTTTTTTAGACTTCATAACTAAAATTCAACTAATCAAAATACAATACTAGTTCCAAACTAATTTCAGAATCATAGACAATCATCAAATTCTCCTCCTCTTCGACGTTCTGGCTTGCCTTCTAATATTTCTCACCTTGCTTAGTTGAAGACGTCTAGAGCTTCTCACCGTTCGAGACCTGCCCACAACCCGAACAGACCTCCTCTTGGACTTTAACCTTACATGGCGATGGCTACAAGTAACATGCCTACTTGAAGGGTAAATAGAGCTCTGCAGCCTATCCTTTCTTCTCCCGGTGACTAACTTCCGCTTTATACTGACGTTTAAGGTATGATAGTTATCCCACATGTCATTTTCTTTACTCGAACTGAAGCCTTGTTCTATGTCTGAAAATTGACGGAGGCGGCAATGGCGGTGAGGTGACGCAGTCGGCCTATCCGCCTAGTGTTCCTTAGCTTGTGCCACAAGATACAAGTAATATCTCCCAATGCAAACCCATACGTCTCACATGCAGCCCAACACATTTTACATAGCCTTTTTCCAATGCATTGGAAGATCCCCAGCTTGAATAATAGATAGAAGAACAATGAAGCTGAAAGAAAATAAAAGATACGAGTAAGCAACAAATCAACCATTCTGAAAGTGCAGCTCAAAAACCATGAACACTGTAGCTTAAAAGGCTAGAAATAGACAACCTTCAGAACTATTTTTTTTACAAAACCAAAATACAATAATAAAGGCTACACAATCCTTAAATACAAAACATAAGAGGGGCTTCTGAACCGATTACAAACTCCTAATCAAAAGCAGAACTAGATGGGCTAAGCATACAATTAAGGTGACTTCAACTCGTCTGTTAAGCATCTCCTAGCTCTAGTTTTGTTAAAAAAATTGTAACCGACTCTATTTGTACATATCACTGTTCACAACTACTGCTTTTGGTGCCTGACACGCCATGATCACTGCAACACATGGTAGTATTATCTTCTGCATTGAGCTGCGTGTACTTTTTGGAGGAGCCCTTGCAAAGCTTGACTTGGTATTTGATGGCATTGAGCTCCAGCTTTCGTGGTGCGGCTTTACCAAGATCAATGCCACAAACGTCAGAGAGCCTAACCAGGTAGAGCAACACATCTGAGAGCACTTCCCCCAGGTGTTGCTTCTCTTCCTCTTTCCAGTATGGCAATCCTCTTGGAACCTCTGCTTTCCACTGAAATATCTCTGATAGCTCTCCCACTTCTCCCACCTGAATGCACATTATACACCAAATTGGGAAACGAAAATAGGGGATCTCTGACCAAGTTATAATGCTTAGAATCTCATGAGTAATCACATCAAAATGGGGTCTTTAACTGTGTGTAGAATCTATAGACAGAGATTGACTTATCGACACCTGGATCACAGTATAATCTTGAATGAATAATATGATGCCGTGTGTTTTAAATGTCCCACAAGGCATCTCGTTATTGTCTCAATGCACAGCACTGTACCGAGGTGTAGGAAAGTTTCTCTCGAATATAGGCACTCATTTACCAAGATGCATACTTGGAGTTGTTCTAAAATTAATATTGGATAACCAGTACATTTATCTTTATATTTAGTATAACCTTTTGATCCAACTCTATTTGGGGTCTTCTTCCCTTCTTGTGGTTGAGTTCACACATGAAAAAAGAACAATGATAAAAAACAAACAGTGATAGACAAGCTATTCAATCAGTTGCACACATGTCTTCTTTCTTCTTTTTCCCTTTTGGTTCTTCCATTTTCTGCACATACAATTCATTGATGGGAACCAGACATCTGAGAAAATATAAACTCAACAACCAACCCAGAATTATAATTCCAAGAAGATAATTGAAAGTTTCTACATTTTCTATCCGTATCATTTCCTGTATAGTTGGAGAACAGAAACTAGATCTTACTATTTCATTGATTAATTCAGTATTATATTTTCAAACTCAAACAAACGCAGAGAACTCATGTCAAATATTACCAAGAAAAGAGAGATTTTTGTATCTATGTCAAGAATCAAACAAAAAATCCCACCCAAAGTAAAAATCAACAACAATAATAAAAAGGTTTGACAAAAATACTTAAAGGTGGTCAAAGGTCATTCACCTGACAATTTAATAAGATTTTTTTTCACAGAATGACTAAAATAATCTACAGTGGACAAAATTAGGGTTTCATTATCATTATGCAATGTCAAAGACCATTTTAGATAAAAAAAAACTAATAAAAATGGATAATGCTAGGGAGAATAAGTTTGCAGACAAAATTTGCAAATTAAATGATGTGTCACTAACAGGAATGATCAAATTTATCAACGCTTAAGTAATAATTGAATCATCAACTTCAATGTCATTTAGTTTACAAAATTTTGTTTATAAATTTAATATCCCTAACTTTACTCAATAAAAAATAAGAGAATAATAGATATTGGGTACGTGGACAAACTATCATAGAAGCAGAAACAATGGCTGTAAGCAAGTTTTACTAAGATTTCACAAATGGGTACTGACTGATGTTAGGATTTTGCCGGTTCCATTCGGGGGGATTTTGATTTTCATTTAACAGGCACGCGCCGGTTTGCTGGTAGGGATTTAGGGGGACCAAATGTTGTTGGTTGGGGGAATATCCCCGATGGACATTTTTGGAAAACCGTATCGTGCAAAAGTGCAATGATGGGAGAACCTTCGGCTTTGGATGTGGATGGACTCGTGGTCACTCAGACATTAACGTCAAGTTGATTTCATCTTGAGTGTGAAATGGTGCGACACGGTTATCAGTCTCTTTAATTTTCATGACCAACAATGTAAAGTAGACTATTTTTTTTTTAGTATTACTAGTTAGATTAAATTTGTAAACTAAAAGCTTGTTTAGAAATGTTCTTAAAATAATTGAATGTGTTGTTGGTGAATGTGTTTTTAGGTTCTAAAAGCACTTAAAGTGCATTCTGCAAGAAGCACCAGTCATGTGCTTCTTGCAGAAAGCACCAGTTATGTGCTTTTTACATAAAGCACCAGCTATATGTTTCTTGCAGGATTCACTTGCACTTTTATTAAGAATTGGTTAAAAAAACTCTCTTCAAAAGCGATTTCAGTCATTTTAAAAGCACTTTCAAAAGAGTCCTAAATTTGCAAACTAAATGATGTGTCACTAATAAAAAATAAGCACGTTAATTGACACTTAAATAATAATTCAATTATCAACCTTCTTGTCATTTAGTTTATAATATCTATACTACATATTTAATCTCCTAGCATTATTGTATCGTGCAAAAATGCAATGATGGGATAACCTTTGGCTATGGATGTGGATGGACATGCAGTCACTCAAACTCTAAAGTCAATTTCATCTTGTGTGTACATGGGTGTGATACGGTTATTAGTCTCTCTTATTTTTATGCTAGGTATACTAATTTTTTGAGTAATGCTAGTTAGACTAAATTTGTAGACTAAGAGCTCGTTTAAAAATGTTTTTAAAATAATTGAAGGGGTTTTTGGGTTCCAAAAGCAGTTAAAGTGAAGCACCAGTTATGTGCTTCTTATAAGAAACAATTCATGTACTTTTTTCAGGATTCACTTGCATTTTTACTAAGAATTGGTTCAAAAAATACTTTCATCAAAAGCGATTTAAGTCATTTTAAAAGCATTTCCAAACGAGCCCTAAAGTTGCTAAAAGATATGTCACCAATAAAAAAAATAAGAACGTTAATCAACACTTAAGTAATAATCTAATCATCAACTTTCATGTCATTTAGTTTATAAAATTTAGTCTACATATTTAATCTCTTTAGCATTACCGTATTGTGCAAAAATGCAATGATGGGAGAAGCTTTGGCTTTGGGTGTGGATGGACATGTGGTCAGTCAAACTCTAAAGTCAAGTTGATTTCATCTTGGGTGTACAAGGGCGTGGCACAGTTATTAGTCTCTCTTATTTTCTTGAATGTTCGGTAAACTAATTTTTTGAGTAATGCTAGTTAGACTAAATTTGTAGACTAAGAAATGCTTTTAAAATAAATGAAGGGGTTTTTAGTGAAAGTGTTTTTGCGTTCCAAAAGCACTTAAAGTGCTTCTTGCAAGAAGCACCAGTTATGTGCTTCTTGCATGAAGCACCAATTATGTGCATCTTGCGAAAAACACTTCAATTTTAGGATTCATTTGCACTTTTACTAAAAATTGGTTTAAAAAAAGACACTATCAAAAGCAATTCACTCATTTTAAAATAACTTCCAAACGAACCTTAAATTTGCAAACTAAATAATGTGTCACTAATAAAAAATAAGTACGTTAACCAACACTTCAGTAATAATCCAATCATCAACATTCATGTAATTTAGTTTATAAAATTTAGTCTACATATTTAACCTCCTTAGCATTACCGTATCGTACAAAAATGCAATGATGGGAGAACCTTTGGCTTTGGGTGTGGATGGACCTATGGTCACTCAAACTCTAAGTCAAGTTGATTTCATCATGCTTGTATAGGGGTACGACACCATTATCAATTTCTCTTATTTTCACGATGAGTAGTGTTAAGTAGATCAAATTTTTAGATTGAATTTGTAAACTATATAATGTGTCACAACAAAAAATAAGATGTTAACCAATACTTAAGCAAATCTAATCATTAACAATCACGTCATATGGCTTATAAAATTACCTTTTTTGTGATACAACGGGTCTTAATTAAGAGCGTTTCTTTTGTTTGACTAGTATTTAGTAATAATGTCATTCCTTAATAAATAGAAATTAAACTAGTGAATACCCAAGTATTATCTATTAACTTGACTCTTTAACGAATGAGAAGGATTTCTTCCACAATTACTACGTGTTTGATTGATGGAACTTTATGTGTGATCACCTGTCCCTAATTTTCCATGTAATTTCCTTCTCAAGTGTGTAAAATGATGATTATGCCCTTGTTGGCAAAATGGAACATGATGTGGACGTAGTTATTCGGCTTTTATTTATTTTTCCTATCATCGTAATTAAATAGTAATCAATGTTAGAAATGCGTGAGCGCGAGTTAGACCCGAAATGGATTTGTAACAAAGAAGTTGCGCTTAGTTAAAGTATGCTAACAATGGGTAAAATTGTACACGCGTGTGCTAATTATTTAGAGTTGGGGATACTGTTTTTGATAAGGTGAGCCGGATTATGTATGTTTATATTGTACCAAATCTTATCACTTTTTCTCTTTAAAAATTTGTCCCGTGACCATACCTCACCACCAATCAGCTTTTGCCCCATTTCTTCTCACCCAATCAGAGACCTCATTTCTGTCCAATCAGAAGTCTTCCCTTTTTCTCTCTCTCTCTCTTCTTCTTTTTCTCTCCCTCACACCAAGTCTCCATTCTCTTTGCAACAACTAAGAACCATCATTAAACCTCACGGATTGGACCTCAAATCACCATCATCGTGCTCCTCTCATCCCCTTAAGCCCATCCGTATGAACCGATTAAAAAATGATAGGGTTTTGAGCTTCAAACTCGGAGTTCCGACTCGGGTGTAGTTTCTCTGCCGACTTTCCATTCGAGTTGCAAGGTTTTGGAATGTCTAGATGCAACTACGCAACTCCCTGGAGTCCCTAGCCTAAGTTTGAAGTCGAGCCAACTTGTAAACACGTGGCTTTGGAAAGTTGGAGTTGGTCCGAGACTTTCAAGCTATTTTCAGTCCATTTCTGTCCACCTTTTGGACTTTCAAAAGGTACAATCTTGTTCTTCTCTTCCCAAGCTCCATTTCCATATAAAGTACCTCGAAAATGGTTGAGAAATGAGAAAGACATGGAGTTGTAAAGTTTTTCCAGAATCTGGCGAACCAGATGGCGACGAAGGACAACCGGAGAAGAAGGAGAATATTCCGTTAAAGTTAACAGAATATTTTGACGTCGTTAAGGTAATGCCATTAGATTTAACGGAATATTCTATCAAATCTGATGGAATATTCCCTAGGGATCTACCAGCGAGTGCATGCGTGTGGCCTGTGCGTGGGTACGGTTGTGACCATGACCTGGGGGCGCATGAGGGCTCGTGATACCTCGTGGCGGCGCGTGGTTAACATGTACGGGTCCGTGACGTCGAGTAAAATGTTTTCGTATATTTAAACCCTCCGTTTGAGCAAACTATGGAGGATTTTCCTTGCCTTTTTGTGTATGTCCTAATTAATTACTATAGTTGTTTCACATATAGGAGAGAATTATCCCGAGGAGGTACGAGGACAAGCAACGCTAGGAGGCTACGATTTGACTACGTATCAATGAGTGTGCATATATATATATTATATAAAGTTTTATAGTTTCCACAAATGCTTTTAGATTGATATTATTCCTATCATGCCATGTTTTATTTAATTTAAAAAATGCTATTATATTGTTGAGATTTATAAATTGTTATGGCATGTTCATATACATTATACTTGCTCATCATGCATGCGTGCACCAGTGTAGTACTCGCCTTGGGCTAGGGCTAGGATTCACGTGTATGTTCACATCGCACCGTACACTCACCTTGGATCCATTGTAAGTGCCAGTCCTGTCCTAGATTGCAATAGGCAACTAGGACTCGTATGTAATGCGCCTAGCGCCAATCTTCATGTGATTGTAGTGTTAGAGCGTATATTATGATTACACCTAGTTATGTTCACGTCGGAATCCCTTTGCATGAACTCGTGTGTTAGCATAGATTGATGAGCACTAGATTTTTCTTATGCCACAGTTGAGATATCATGATTTGTGTATTTCTAGAATTATTGTTGATTTACATTTGATTTCATGCTTATACATAGTATGATTTTTTGGAAACTATAATTGTTTTACGACGAGGGGTTAGTATGTTCAGAAAATAACTGTATTTTATAAACCTTTGTTTTTCCCCACTCACCTTTCTGTTTTTCGCCCCTCCAGGACTTAGTTAGCTGAATTCTATGTGGCATACAAGGGATCTCTGGCAGTTCTAACATCTTCATAAATAAATTTAGGAGCTTATTTCCGGTTGTGTAATAAGTACCTTAACTAGATTCGACTACTCTACTTAGGTCGTACTGTCATCTATGCTCTGACTATTTATGTTTTATGGGTTCTTCCCACTACTGCACACTCTCTTTATTAGCTTAAATAAATGCTACTTTGGTTTAAATTGATCCTTATTTTTATTCATCACCCTCCCTTTGGCTACATCACCTTCGAGTGTCGATTAACATGCTTCGACTCCGGTCGGGATTTGTCATTATGATTATGATCGGAATCGTTCATAATATAAAGTAATTTGTAAGGATCACATGTGCAAAAAATAAATAAAATATGAAATTGTATAGTCATCGAACTATTTTAAAACAGATGGACAGATTTTGTAAAACCCTCGAGAACCGTCAATTTATTTCTAAAATGATCTTAGTTTTGATTAAGTTTTTGCATTGATAATTTTTATATACAAATTTATAATATGAATGATTAAACATGAAATTTTATGAATCGGCCACTAAGTGAATTGAAGAGTAAGTCTTGAGGAGCCAAGATAACATAATTTTTTTTTTCAATGATGGCATACGAGATTGTATTAGCATTTCTCGAAATTGATTTAACAACTTTCAGTTGGGCTTTGGAGTCAAGCCCACTATTATTGCCTTTGGTTGACCTCTTCGTCAACTAAATGTGAAGAATGATTTTCTTCTTGGATATGTACTGCTGTTTTCATGTCTCAACCTCAAGAAGGATTTGTTGATTCTATTCACCTTAGTCAAAGTTGTCGATTTCACAATTTGGTTGACTTCTCCGTCAACTGATGTGAGAATGCTTTTCTTCATGGATATGTGAGCACTAATGTTTTCACTCAACCACCGGAGAAATTTTTAGGTGTTCCCGTCACCCCACATCACCATCACACTTGGTGTACCCATCCAATCAGGGGATGCCACGTTTCCCATTAAAGTGTTTGTTTAATTGATTTTCTTAAAAAATAAATCAGAAAGATTCTTTAATGGGAAACGTGGCATCCCCTGATTGGATGGGTACACCAAGTGTCCATGGTGATGTGGGGTGACGGAAACACCGAAAAATTTCTCCAACCACCGGGATTTGTTGATGAGAAATAATTTTCACACATCGTTTTTAACTTCTTATACAAACCCTATTTAATCGTGTTCGTTGATTCCTTTTGATTTATTCAATATGATTACCATAAATAAATAAGGGTATGTGAGAATTTGAGAATCTAAAAATGATGTGCGAAAATAACTTCTTTTGTTGATTATGCTCACATGTCAGTTTACTCGAGATTGCCAACTGCACAAAGCTATTTATGGCATTGAGCAAACAGTTTGAGCTTGGTTTTAGTGTATCATGATTTTATCTTTTGCTTTTCTTCTGGTAATATTATGAAGGGTAAATTACACTTTACAACCTCAGGTTTGAGGTCGATTTCAATTCCTTACAACATCTTTAAAACATTTCACTTTTATATGTCAAGTACTATTTTATTTCAATATAGTACATTCGTTACATTTTCAATCTATTGATCCATTAAGAGCTGACGTGGCTGCCACATTTGTGCCATGTTGCTGCCAAATTTATGCCATTTGGCAAATTTTTTTTATTCATTTAAAAATAATTAGTTAAAGAATTTTTTTGGGTAAATTACATAGTAGCCCCTCATGTTTGAGGTCTATTACAACCTCATACAACATCTTTAAAACATTTCACTTTCATACCTCACGTACTATTTTATTTCAAAATAGTACCTCCGTTACATTTTCCATCCATTGATCCGTTAAGTGCTGACGTGGTTGCCACGTGACTGCTAAATGTGTGCCACGTGGCATAATTTTATTTAAAAAAAAAAAAAAAAAAAAACTGAAATCGCAGAACCCCACCCCCACCTCCCCAGCAACCCTCCCCACCCCTTCAATCCCTAACCCAGCACCCTTCCTCCTCGACATCTCCTTCCCCAACCTAACCTCTACTTCTGCCAACCGCTGCCAACCCACACCTCTTCCCAGAACCCCATCCCCGCAACCTCCCACCCCTCTTCCACAGCCTACACCTCTGCCACAGCCTACACAACTTTAAAATCTCGACTCCAATCAAATTCGAGATCTGTTTCTTTCGGACAATGTATTGGTAATAGTCCACCCCCCACAATCCATCGTCTTCTCCGAGCTCACTCGGCAATCTGCACACGCCACGGTTCTATCGGAACGGATTGGTTAGGATTTCAGAACCAGCAATGGGAGAGAAGATGCATAGCAGATGATCCAGTGCTCGTCTCTCCGGCACAGTTTTTGGGTCTCGGATCCCGACGCTCTTGGTCTCCATGTTCGCCACATTCGCCTTCATCTACGTCGCCGGTCGGTTCGTTCTCTTTCTCTTCTCTCTTTGCAATCTGCACCCATTTGATGTTGCAGAAAAATGGATTGGACC
>VIEB01000791.1:409747-421524 GCA_006547085.1 Malus baccata
CCCCCGGCCTAGCGACCCACCTCCGGCCCCCCTCCCAGCCTGGCGACCCTCCTCCCTCTTTTTCTTTTTCTCGTCACACCCCCCCCCGCGCCCAGCAACCCACCTTCGGTCCCTCCTCCCGGCCCGACGACCCTCCTCCCTCTTCTTCTTTTTTCTCTTTCTTCTTCTTCTCGTCGCATATGTGGGTTTTGTTTCAATTTTTTTTTCTTCCTCCCTCCTCTTCTTCTTCTTCTGGGTTGCTTTGGGGGAGGGGGGACAATTTTTTTTCTTCTTTTTCTTTCTTCCTCCCTCTTCTTCTTCTTGCAAATATGGGTGTCAAATTTTTATTTTTTTTGAGAAAATTCAGGTTTAAAATATATATATATATATTATTTGCCACGTGGCAAACATTTGGTAGCCAAGTGACATATATGTGACAGCCACGTCAACATTTAACAGATCAATAGATGAAAAATGTAACAGAGATATTATTTTGAAATAAAATAGTAGTTAAATTATGAAAGTTATATGTTTTAAAGATATTGTAAAAAATTGAAATAGATTCCAAACCTAAGGTATAAAAGTGTAATTGAGAAACCCAAAAATGGCCTTCCCCGAACCACCACCTTCAACCTTCATCCCCTCTACTGCAAGTCTGCAACCCAACCACCCATATCCCAAAAAACCCAGAATTTTTTTTCCAGCACAAGAATCAACCAAAAAAAATTATATGTATATACATATACACCAAAGAATCAACCCTCAACCCTCTGAAACAGATTACGCACAAAAAATAGAAGAAGAAGGAAATACCCCTAAAAACACCACTGTCGCCCTCTCACCTATTTCCGACGACCTCCTCCCTCTCTTTCTCTTCCTTCTTCTCTTACTCTAATCTCGAATTGGCGTCAATCGGAACCATGATACGCAGCCAGCAACGAAATCGAAGGGGATTTTGTTCTCTCACTCCTCCTCGACGGCTTAGATTTCGATGCGGCTGCATCGCATTTAGGGTCTCCTGAACTGGGAGCTCCGCGGTTTCGGTTTCCAGCGATAATAAGGGTGAGTGTTGCTGCAGAGATTTGGGTTTTCATTTCCTCCTCCTCGACGAGGCTCTTCGATTCGAGGGCTTGGGGGTTTGAAAATTAAAAAAAAAAATGGAAATTGAACAACGTCTGACATGGTTCAAATTAAAAAAAAAGAAAGGAATTTAAGATGGAAAATGGAGAGAACTCTGATATGGGTTTTTAAGATTGAACAACGTGTGAAGAAGCCCAGAATTTAATTTCCATTTTTGACGCAGGAATTTCAAGAATGTTGGTGAATCCGAATCTGAGAAATGGAAAGATTTTTGTTGGTATTTGGTTTTGCCAAAAAATTATAAATTAATAAAAAGAGGAAGCAAGGTTCTTGGATCCTTATAACAAGGAAGAAGATGAATCATTAGGAGAAATCAAACCCATGGGAGGTGGGACGGCTCTGGAGATTTTGGAGATAATAAAGAAGGTGGGAAGGCCGCCGACGGTGGTAACGCCGAGGTTGGGAGGCTCGGAGGGAGAAGAGGGGTGGGGGGAAGATGGGTTGGAGCAACGCCGGCAAAGCCAGAGGAGTTGCGTGGTGGTGAATTGAGGGAGAAACGGAGAGGTGAAGAGGGAGGAGTGGGAGAAGGTGTGGTGGGGAGGGGGATAAAAAATTATTTTTTTATCACATAATACAAATTTGGCAGCCACGTTGCACAAATGTGACAGCCACTTCAGCTCTTAAGGGATCAATGGATGGAAAATGTAACGGATATATTATATTGAAATAAAATAGTACTTGATGTATGAAAGTGAAATTTTTTAAAGATGTTGTAAGGAATTGAAATCGATTCCAAACCTGAAGTGGTAAAGTGTAATTTATTATGAAGGAAGATTCTATCTTTTGCTTGTCTTCTGGTATTATGGTTCTTATATTGTATGTTGATGCTACTGTGTTTCGACTAGCAATCAACCCTATCTTATTTTCTTAGTAACTATTACATGTGGCAATGAGTTCGAACTCGTTTATCTTGGTTCGGTCCGACCTCTAGGTCCTCTATCGATTTTGGACTTCGTCCTTCACAAACCAAGTATACCAGTACCTTCTCAAGTACCACAATATGTCAGATTGTAAGCCATGTAGTTTTCTAGTTTGTACCCTGAAATTACTAATTTGGTGGATCGAGACCCAGTGCTGACAGTAGTTTCAATCCTACTGTAAAACAGTAAGAACAAACAACACAAGTAGCAGTTCGAAAGCAAAACTACGAAACACAAAGATTTGCACGAGTGCGAGGGGAAACAGCTTTTTCACGAAGAGATGATGATGTGTGAATGAATGCTAAGTTTAGAAAACTTTCACCTAGTTGCTCTCAAAACCTAACATATGTTAAACCTCTCCTTTGTTTCACAGATGCAATATTGAATATTAGGGTTATGCAAAAGGTGTTTAACGAAAGATGCAGACCTTGTTATTTGAGTTTCGTCGCCTAATTCCTAGGCCAAATCAAAACAGATTTTTTCTCTAAAAATATCCTTAATTAACTAGGTCAAACACTCCTACAGTAAGTCAATAACTAAATGAATCGATCTCACACGCCTAAAATAATTCAGTCACTTAAAGAGTCATTCCCTAAATGAGTGCATAAGAAACTAAGGACTACATGGAAATTAAGGCAAACCATTACAAACTTGTATTATATACACTCTAGAAAATTAGCCAACTAAAAAAGCTTGCTTTTCATACCTCCAATTAAGGGCTGGTTTGGTATTGCTGTGCTTTGAAAAAAAGCTGCTGTGAGAATAAGCGGCTGTGCTGTAAGAATAAGCGGCTGTGAAATAAAGCCAGTAGAGTGTTTGGTAAACTTTTTTGTGAAAGTGCTTTTGGAAAAAAAAAACAGGATGATAGTGTGTCTTTTCATTAAAGGAGCACTATAGCTCCGTGTGATTTGAAAAAACTGGCTTTTTTTCAAAGCAGCAAATAGCAATTTCAGCTTTTCCTTTGATTTTCAGCTTATTCTCACAGCAGCTTCCAAAATAAGCCTTTTTTTTTCAGTTTACCAAACACAAAAATGACCCTCAGCTTTTTTTCACAGTGGCTTTTTTTAAAATCACCTCAATCCCAAACAGGGCCTAACTGTCCTCTTTAAGGGAGAATTACATTTATGATGTCATGGAGTATAGATAGCTTGTTGGCTTTTTTCACTATCACACCTTCGTTAAAGTAGACATTTCTTTTACACTATGTTTGGAAGTTACTCCTACAGTCCTACTTCTACCTTGTTACTTTGTGGCAACCTTATAATTAGTACCAACAACATGGATTTCAATTCGGTGTTTTATGCTCCTACAAAGCATGTTAAGGCCGATTACCATAACATATAGAGAGTGCGTGCATTCCTCTGGGTCTCACAGTTGGGTCTCAAAACTTTGAAAAGTTCACTCTTTCCTACTCTTTCTTTTGAATGGCGACCGGTTTTTAAGTTCCTTTACTTCTCCCATTCTACAAGTGGGGTTTGGTCATCATCCAACCATTCACTATACTCTCTCTGTTTACTTTGACTAATGGTTTGATTTTTTCCCGTTCAACATATAACCTGATCAATTTGTTGGTTTCTCCACTGACCTCTCCATGCACCGTTTTGAAGTTGTTTGTTTAAAATTCTAGTCCATTCGGATCGATGGTTCTGGGGAGTGTTGACAACCCACTTAATTTGTGCCTAATTTTTGTTTTAGCAATATAAAGTTTACAGTAATCAATTTTCTTAATTGTACACCTCTATAGATAAGGAATCCCTTGTTTATGTTCTACTAACTCCTAATTGTAACATATGTAAATGTGAATGTGACTATATTGGCTAAAGCACACATGCATGTTCTCGTTTGTGCCGTTAAAATATAGTGACTAGAGCTTATGGGGAATTTTCTATTATGCATGTTGGATGTTGACTCACTCCAACATGTGCACCCACCTAAGTTTGAATTTCCATCCCGAACTTTAAATTAGTTTAAAATCAAGGGTTGTTTTATTCACACCCCAAATATTGTTGATTACACCCCACATTTATTTTTTCAATTAAAATTGATCTTAAATAACCCACATTCTTTCTCATAGTATCCTCACACCCCACACCCCATACCCCACATCATCCTTTTGTATACCATATTCGTCTCTTGATTTTAAATTAGATGGTGACGGTACTTCCTTTTGCGCTATTAACTCATCCTTAGATGTCTTTCTCTCACTAAGAGAAAAGAAAGAAAACCTCCCCATGAAGCTTCCATGACATAACCTAAACAACCTCTTCACCAACTATTGGAAAGCAAAAGCAAGTATATACTTATTTGGGTTAATATTTGAACATTGGGCTGCAAGTGTGTGAAATCCCAGAAATGCCAATTAGAATGGAGACTTGCCCGAAGCCCAAGCATTAAGCCCAGAGACAGATTGGTGCCTTCCCATTAATGCATAGTCAATGTGCCTATGATTTAAATGTCAAGTGATGGGGACTAACTCGAAATCTGCCAAAAAGCATTTTTCAATGGCAATACAAGTAAAAAGCTGACGACTCACTACCCTCCAAGTGCTTTCAGGCAAAAGCAAAATCACTGTAGTCGGGCTAATCTGCCTATAAAAGGAGGAAGAGGCCCCAGAGACAAGAACACTAAACCAATCAAACAAAAACAAACATACAAACTCTGCTATCAAGCCAGATTTATATTTAAAAGCTGTAATCAGCCCAAATCTCAGTCATTTTCAAGATATCTCCCTCGTAAAAGCTATCTTTTGTCTTGTTTAAAAGCTCTACTATCACCCTTAATGGCGTAGTATCGATTCCCTTGTGTAAACTTGTTTACCATCCATCCCTTTTTAGTAAAGAAACCTCTATAAACTCACAAAGAAGTGATTGCAGGAAGTTCAACCTTATCCGACAAGGTGAAATCTTGCCTACAGTTCTTTATGTGTTTTCTAAGATAATAGATCTACTGTTTAATGTATTCTCCAACATGTATTGAAGTCATATCCATCTGTTTTCCTACTTTGAAAGTCTTATTTGCATTTAGATATGGTCAGCTTAATGGATATGCTTTCATTTAAAACCAATCAAGAACCACACAAATGACTTAAGGGATCTAGACTCCCTTCATTCGAATATACAAGACCATGAACTGAATGTCCTTGGTCACAAAGCAAGAAAAAGAACTTAATGTGGACTGAACCCATTCATGACCCTTTGATAACAAGAAGTCTGAGTAACTTGGGGTGCAAGTAATCGACTAAATACAATCTTGTTCTACATCTGCTATATTAAGATAGCAGTGGCACGCCTAGCACTTAATTAGTTTTGGTTGCGAGCCTCAAGACCTATACCTTAGGCCTGACAAAGGCACATTTGAAAACTAACTTTATCCTCTTCTTGCAGTACATCAGCAAACAAGAGCCTGACTACACATCCAAAGTGCAAATCCCTTGGGGAGCTGTGCTGAGAGCTGATGTGCCATCTCTTGAGAAATCTTCGCCTGAACATAGTTTTTGCACGCCCAGTGGGACCACATTAGTCTTGTATGCCAAGAAGAAGAAGGAAGGAGAAACCTTTAAGTGGAACACAGAGTGTATGCTACCCCAGTGTTTACCAAAATCAAGCATGACAAATCATCTAGAGGATTTTCTTGCCCTCCAAAGACCAGCTATTCTAGAAAGCCTGAGCTTATCCGAGAAGTTAGGAGAGAAAGTGACCAATGAAGACTTGCAAGCCACCATGGTGCAAGTGTTAAGAAGTATGGAGAAGATTTCCCTGGAAACCAGGGGTGAAGTAAGTAGACTCTGTTCCTTAACAGGGAGTTTGCAAAGAATACTAGATCTGGAGTACTCTACTTCAAAGAATGGTTATGTGAAGGGAGCAAGCCCTGAGAAAGAACAAGTTATTTCATTCTTTCCTTTGCTCGAGGAAAAGAATGGTAAAGATAAAAAGAATGAGGGAACTGTGATTGATTAGCCAGTGTTGGAGGAAATCCTAAAAGCAAAGTTGCCCGACCCCCCACTATTTTCACTTAATAGTAGGGGGCATAGCGGGCAAGAAAGAACGAAGTATTGGATGCCCCAGTTGATCGTGGAATCCAGTGGAAAAGGCGAGCCTACTAAAGCAGACAAGCCTCCTCCTTATAGGCTACCACCATTGGCCAGTAAGGGAGGGGATGTCAAGTGGAGGAAGCCCGAACCAAGAAAGGAGGCTTTCTCGGGCAATGATTGTAGCCCAAAATGGGGATTTTCTCATACTCTTCCTGATAATACAGTTCACCAACAACTCAGAGATGAATTAGCTGAGTTAAGGAAAATGGTGGCCTAGAATGCTCAACCACGAACTCGCCCGCTGTTTAGGATCACCTATCAGAAGCCCTATCCTGAGTACGTTGACGAGCATAACCCATTTCCAGTCAACTTCAAGATGCCCACGTTCCCAACATTCTGTGAAAAAGACGACAATGTGTATTCCAGATATCACATTTTCAAGTTCTCTAATCACTTTGTGGCATTTGAAGACAATCCCAATTACAAGTTGAGATTGTTTAGCAACTCTTTGGTGGGCTTGGCATTTCAGTGGTATTCTCTGTTGCCCCCTAATTCTATTGCCAACTGGGGGGCAAATGGAGATGGCCTTCCATGAGCAGTTTTACAGGGTCGAGCCCAAGATGACTATTAACGATCTGGTTAAAGTCAAGCAATATGAGAGTCCACTAAAGACTTCATGATGAGGTTCAGGAGGATAAGGATGAGGTGCCAATTCCCTATAAATCATGCACAACTCATATCTATTGCTCAGAAGATGTCGAGATTGCCTTTGAGAAAGAAGTTCTATGATGCACAGTTCAATAAACTACAAGAGTTGGTGATTGCTACCACCAAGTATGAGAAACTATTACTGGAGGAACAACAAGTGAAGTACTCATCTAAGACTCCTCATTTCTATAAAAGTAAGGTTTCAATCCATCAGGTGGAGTTTGAAGGAGAGCTAGAAGAGAATAATGGCCATGAAGGAGAGAGAATGGACATGTGTGCGGCAGAGATGACAACCCCTTTAAGCCTTTAATAGTGAAAGGGTTAGTCCAGCCAGTCAAGGACTAAAAAGTGGTCATGAATAATGGTGGATTTGTCCTCATGAAGCCCCCCAAATACCAGAGTTATTCCTTTGACTTGACTAAGGCTGCAGAGATCTATGAGGAGTTGGTTCGAGCGAGAGTGATTGTGCCCGACAGCACCAAAAAGCTGCCCAAGCCCGAAAAACTGAGAGGGAAGAAGCATTGCAAGCTGCATTACACTTTCAATCACTCTATAACCAACTGTGTCCAGTTCAGTGATTGGATACAAGATCTTATTGTGAAAGGAAAGTTATTGCTGGAGAAACCATAGGCCAATATGATGATTGACACTGACCTTTTTCTTAGAAACACTAATAAACATGATCAACTTAACGTAGGTTGAAAATGGGAAAGGAAAAGTTACCTGGGAGGTGGAAGCAGAACGGAGGCAAGTTGATAAACCGATTAAAGGAGTTATCAAGTTGCCCGAAATGGCCCAATGAGGATCCACTCCCAAGGGCAATGTGGGATCTAACAATCCACCCCCTTAGGGGCCCGACATCTTCGTTGGCACACTTTCGGAAATGGATTGGCTCTGATACCAAATTGTCATATCCCAACCCAAGGTTCACCACATCCAGGGCTCGACTCCGCAATAACACGATATTGTCCGTTTTGGGCCACGCCCTCACGGTTTTATTTCTGAAAACTCACACATGAACTTCCTAGTGGGTCACCCATCTTGAGAATGCTCTCGCCCAAACTCGCTTAATTTTGGAGTTCCGATGAAACCCGAAGCCAATAAGTTCCCAAAAGGCCTCGTGTTAGGAAGAGGTAGGTGGGCATATACATATAAGGCATAGAGGATCCACTCCCTTGGGCGATGTGGGATCTAACACCCAAAACAACCATAATCAAATGAGTGGTGTTGTGTAATAAATGACAATGTGAGTGTGAGCTGGAAGTCCCAACGTCATGAGCTATTATTGATCATGAGCTGATCAGAAGAAGAGAGAGAGAAAAGTAAGAAGCTAGCAGAAATGTTATGCAGGCAGCTAAGAAAGAGACCTCTAGGAATGTTTTCCAAAGGTTGGGAGGGGACTATTAACCAAATGACTTGTCAGAAGTATTCAAAAATTACGAAGTTTCTAAAGAGGTGGAGGATAGAGAATCCAAAGTGCCAAAATGAGTGGATGTGAGGCCACCTTAGCCAAACTATGCCGGTGGAGATGTCAGAGTGAAGGGGAGGACAATGAATCCAGTCATAGAGAAGAATCCTAATTGACTGGGGCGGAAATGGTATGTGGTTGGAAATGATGGGAGGTCCGTCAAAGAAATGGGAGCCTCCATGATCAGGAGAGTCCAGAGGCAACATAAAGCCCACATGAACTCATTGAAAATCCTCACTGCCTCAGAAACCTCTAAGAATGTAAAGTTTGAGAATGTACCTGATATATGAAGAAATCAGCTCCATTAGAGGACTAAGAAGGAGGTGGAGAAAGCTCATAGCAAGACCAAAGGGGAAGGAAACCATGTGTTGCAGAACCCTCATCCTGGGAAATACAGAATCTTAAGGCAAACTCAAGAGGATATGGTGATGATGCCAACCCCAAGATAGAGCTCAGAACCAATATGCTTTGGAACTATCTCACCTGAGAGGGGCTTGCCTGCACCATTGTTGGTTGATACTCTTTGTGAAGTTCCACGATAAGTGCTAAACTTTGACGTAACTCGAGAGGAAGTGTTGCCCGAGTTGATGTTGCCTAAAGAAGCATATGCCTGGTTGGATGAGTTCATAGACCATATTGGTAGTAAGAAGAATGAATTATCTGAACCTAGCAACTTCCATGTAAACATGACATATGTTTTTTCTGCCTTGTTTTGTGCTGAGCCTGATCAACCTGCCACAATGGGGGGTGACTACTTGGCAACAGAACCTATGATGGCACATGTTAGTGTTGAAGAGACAGGGAAATAGGAGTCAAGTAGAATAAGTCTACTCGAACTCATGAAGAAAGAACCCAAGAGGGTGTACTAAGACAGAATAGTCTTCAGTCTTCTGAGTTTGACTTTGGCTAACCATCTCAAGCCTATATATGTAATTGCTCATCTAGAGGGAGTACCCTTCAAAAGGTTTTTGATTGATGGATGAGCTGCGGTTAATGTGTTGCCGTACAAGCAAATGAAAAAAATGTGTAGAAGTGAGAAGGATTTCATCCCCACGGATCTAACAGTTTCTAGCTTTTCTAGGGCCATCACTAGAACTCATGGGATATTGCCCGCTAGAGGTTGACTTGGGTTCCAAGTAAATCATGATAGCGTCTTCGTGGTAGACAGTACTTCTACTTATGGAGCTTTATTGGGCCGAGATTGGATTTATCGGAGTCTCTCGGTGTTTTCCACCATACATCAACAAGTAGCAGTTTACCATGCAAAAGGAGACATGAGACTAGGATTTTAGGAGATGGTGGAGGCCTAGTCATGGTTATTCCTCCCCACTGCTAATGTTGCAGAAGCCAACTTTTACAATCCTAGTATTGGGATTCTCCAGTGCTTAGGAGCTGATGAGAATGGTCGCTAGACTAAGGTGACAGCCCAAAAGCTTTTGGAGCAAGGATTGTTCCTCACCAAGGAAGAATGAAATAGACCCCATATCGTCCCAACTCCCCAACAGGAAAGAGAAAGCTCAACTGAGAAACAAAAGGAAGCAGCCTCAAGCACCCAAAACAGAGGTGAATAAGAATTCTTTGGGAAAGAGTTAGAAATGGCCATACAAATGGATGAATGTATATATAACCTGGATGGGCTAGAAGACTTACCCGAGAATCCAGAGTTAGTTGAGTTTTTGTGTGCAGAACCCGATAAGCAAACACCAGAGGTGTAAGACCCCTTGGAAACTATTGATTTGGGGTCTGATGAAGATCCAAGGCCTATACAGATTAGTGGCATTTTAGAAGTGGAGGATCGGGAAAAAATTGTTAGTCTTTAGCACGAGTTCAAAGATTGTTTTGCTTAGCATTACACTGAGATTCCGGGTTTAGATCCAACCTTAGTAGAACATATGATGCTTATTAAAAAGGGATATAAACCTATAAAGCAAGCACCACGAAGGATGTCGAAGGAGATTGAAAAGAAAGTTAAAGAAGAAATCGAGAGGTTGATGAAGGCTAGATTTATCACGCCTGCCAAATATGTTAAGTGGTTGGCCAACATTGTACCTATATTAAAGGCTTTAACTAATGCAGTTTGATGTTGTGTTGACTATAGAAACATTAATGGAGCCACGCCTAAAGATGAATATCCTATGCCCATGGCTGACTTGTCCATATATGCAATTGCCAAACACAAAGTCCTATCTTTCATGGATAGGAATGCCAGTTATAATCAGATAAAAATGGCTAAAGAAGATATACACAAAACAACTTTTAGGTGCCCAGGTCATGTGGGAGCATATGAATACTTAGTCATGCCATTCAGGCTCAAAAATGTCGGTGCAACCTATTAAAGAGTGATGAATGCCATTTTTCATGACTTAATCAGTCATAGCATGGAGGTATACATTGATGACATCGTGGTGAAGTCTAAAACTAAAGAACAACACTTGATAGACCTCAGACAAACTTTTACAAGAATGATGATCCATAAGTTAAAAATGAATCCAAAGAAATGTGCTTTCGGGGTAAGGTCAGACAATTTTTTGGGATTCCTTGTTCATCAAAGAGGTGTAAGGGTTGCCAAAAATAAAGCTCGGGCAATAATGGAATCACCACCTCTCACCAACAAAGTGCAACTACAAAGGTTGCTGGGAAAAATCAGCTTCTTGCGGAGATTCATCGCTAACTTGGCGGGCAAGATTCAGCCGCTAACTCCTTTGCTCAGGTTGAAAGACATAGAAAAATTCGAGTGGGGCCTGCTATACCAAGAAGCATTTTATAGAATAAAGGCTTACTTGGCCTCTCCACTAGTGCTCATGCCACCTTAGAGGGGGAAACCTTTAAAGCTTTATATTTCTGCCTCTGAGAAATCAATGGGAAACTTGTTGGCCTAAAACAATGAAGGTGGGAAGGAACAAGCAATATACTACCTTAGAAGAATCCTTACTGAGGTAAAGACGAGATATACACCAGTGGAGAGGCTGTGTTTAGCTTTATACTTCACTGCCTACAAACTAAGGCATTACATGTTGCCTTGCCACATCCACATCATCGCCAAGACAGATGTAATCAAGTACATGCTGTCAAAACCAATGCTAACTGGGAGAATTGGAAAGTGGATTCTAGCACTATTTTAGCTTAGCTTTCAATATGTGCCTCAAAGAGCGATCAAGGGACAAGCAATTGCAAACTTCTTGGCTAAGAACTATGAGTCTCAATAAGAGATTATCAACATCCCAGGAACTCTGGAAGTAGCCAGTATGTGGATCCCGCCAAGCAAAGCCTTCTCAGGCAGAGAATAATGGGTCCAGCAAGAAATAAAGAGAATAACTAGCCTTTAGATCATTAATTGGAGATTGTCTTTTGATGATTCTTGCACTCAAAATGCTACGGGAGCTGGGATTGTCATCATTGATCTCAGGGGTATTCACCATTGTTACTCTTTCCTTCTAGATTATCAAGAGACTACCAACAATTGAGCAGAGTATGAAGCATTGATAATTGGCCTGGAGATTTTAATAGAGTGGGGGGGGGGGGGGAACGGAGG
>VIEB01000791.1:421594-508183 GCA_006547085.1 Malus baccata
CCAAAAAATGTGCAAGGTATGAATCAATGATAATTGGCCTGGAGATTTTAAAAGGGTGGGGGGGGGGGAACTGAAGTTGAGGTGTTTAGTGATTCATAATTAGTGATCAATCAGTTAAATGGAGAATACAAGTGCAGACACATCACCATGGCATGTTACTATTTGGTATCCACACAATTATTGAGCTATTGGGGTACATAAATATCAGTAAGCCATATTCCTAGAGAATCAAATGCGATTGCCAATGAGATGGCACAATTAGCTTTTGGAGCATAGATCCAAGAAAGGAAGTTTGAAGGGGATATAGAAGTTCTAAAGAGACATCTCTCTTCTATCTTTGAAAAAGGTTTCAGCCTAGATGTGATGACTAAAGAAATAGAGATATAGGATTGGAGGACATCTATTGTTCAGTATTTGAAAGATCCATCCTTCCCTACGAGTAAGAAAAATAGACAACAAGCAACTAAGTATGTTTTGTGAGAGAAAAATCTATTAAGAAAAACTCCATATGGACTTTTGTTAAAATGCTTAGGCCTGGAAGAATCAATGAGGGTAATGGCCGAAATACATGAAGGAATCTGTGGGGCACATCAGGCTGGAACTAAGATGAGATGGTTGCTTATAAGATATGGCTATATCTGGCTTGATATGGAGGAAGACTGCAAAGCTTATGCCGTAGGGTGTGAAGAATGCCAAATACATGGACCTCTCCAACATATGCCTTTAATACCCTTAAAACTTGTGGTCAAACCTTAGCTTTTCAGAAGATGGGCAATGGACTTCATCGGGCAAATTCACCCAGCCTCTAGCAAAGAACACACGTTCATAATTGTGGTGATAGATTACTTCACCAAGTGGGTAGAAGCTTTAGCTGTAAAGACTATCACATCAACTGCAGTCAAGAAGTTCATTGAAACCAAGATCTTACACAGATTTGTGGTGCTCGAAACAATTGTCACAGATCGCGGGCCATCTTTTATTTCAAGAAAAGTAGAGGAATTTGCAAGTAAGTTCAAAATAAAGATGATTCAATCTAGTCCTTACTACCCCCAGTCAAATGGTCAAGCAAAAGCCAACAACAAGATCTTGGTGAACATTATTAAAAGAATGGTGGCTAAGAGTCCAGAAAAATGGCATGAGAAATTAGGAGAAACTTTGTGGGCTTATAGAGCTACTCATTATTCTCTAACCTTCAGGCAAGATGTTGTACTCCCCATAAAGATTAATGTAAGTTCTGTCAGGATTCAGAACCAATTCGGGCTACACAGTGAAGAATACATTCAGGTTATGTGTCAAAGAGTTGAAGATCTAGATACGGCCCGAATTAAAGCTCTAGATAAAATTAAAGAAGGGAAGAGAGCTGTTGCCCGAGCATACAATAAAAAGGTAAAATTAAAGACCTTCGAGGAAGAAGAGTTAGTTTGGAAATCAATTCTGCCTTTAGGAGCTCAAGTTAAAGGATTTGGGAAATGAAGGCCAACTTGGGAGG
Organism: Malus baccata; assembly: GCA_006547085.1. NCBI lineage: Eukaryota > Viridiplantae > Streptophyta > Magnoliopsida > Rosales > Rosaceae > Malus > Malus baccata. The sequence continues at coordinate 423,084 of VIEB01000791.1, forward strand.
GTCCTTTCATTATCAACCAAGTACTGGACAAATGAGGATATTACTTGGCAGATATGGAATGAAGCTTACAGAAGCATCCAATCAACGCTAAGTTTTTTAAGAAATATCACCAAACTTTGTGGGATGTTAGAGATTGCTACATTGAAGAAGTATAAGCATTGCAAGAAATCTAAAGTCAACTTATGTGCTCATCATAGTTGAGTTTCAAGAAGGAAATGCAAGCCAAATTGAATTAAAGAAGTCATTTTCATTTCATTGAATAATGAAGTAACTATCCTAGAATCCTAGTTGTCAAAAGGTCACTAGATAGTTGCTCTTCCAACCTCTGATTTTCAGAAGACACCTCTGTGATCCTTCTTCCATTGCAGAGCCTTTTTCCACAAGTCTTACCAAAGTCTTTGATGATGATCCTAAAACCAACAAGGTCATGGTAGTTGATTCCGGAGCATACACCCACGATGATGAAGTGATCAAGAAGATAGAAGCTATGGAGAAGTCCGGGCTTGTGGATATCAGTGCAAGAGAAAATAGCTTTATATCCACAAGTAGAATCTACCGGTGCGATTAAAGTTGCTCGGCTACCCCTCAATGCCATAGAAGTCCTGAAACAAAAGCTGGAAGCGGTGCGCCTTTCTGAAGATATTGTGGGAATTGATTTCTCTTTGGGCATATTGCTTTCTACAGCAATTGGGACCCGAGAAGTCCATGCAAGCCTCAAGGAGTGCACTTTTCCCTCCTCAAAGAAGAGTTCAGTATGCAGGCTTGCTAGAGGGCAATGAAGGCCATTAAGAAGACGGTGCATGTTGGAAATTCCCTCGCCAGTCTTGCTGGGAGATTGGGTTCGAGCAGCTTTAGGTGCCATTAAGGACTTTGAGAGGAAGATAAGAGGAAAAGTTGGAATAAAAAGGGGAATGATTGAAGAATTGAGAAGGCAAGAGCGTACTAGAGTTTCTGAGAATTCAAAGGCTCAAAATGGTTAAGGTGATTTGCTGAAGAGTTTAAGTAATGATTATATAATAAGTGGTTACTTAATGGTGGAGTTCGTGGGTTAGTGCAAAGGCTTTGTTAACCAACGGTTGCTCTAAATGGTGCGAGTCCCAAGTGAAGGCATGCAACAGTTATTAATGTGGGACGACTATTTAATCATTATTAGCACCTTATATTGCATTCTCAACAATGATTAAAGGGGGCACTGTTTGGGTTAATATTTGAACATTGGGCTGCAAGTGTGTGGAAGCCCATAAATGCTAATTAGAATGGAGACTTGCCCAAAGCCCAAGAATCAAGCCCAGAGACAGATTGGCGCATTCCCATTAATGCATAGGCCATGTGCCTATGATTTAAATGTCAAGTGATGGGGACTAACTCATAATCAGCCAAAAAACACTTTTCAGTGGCAATACAAGTAAAAAGCTGATGACTCACTACCCTCAAAGTGCTTTCGGGCAAGAGCAAAATCACTGCAGTCGGGCTAATCTGCCTATAAAAGGAGGAAGAGGCCCTAGAGACAAGGACACTTAACCAATCAAACAAACAAACATACAAACTCTACTTTCAAGCCAGATTTGCATCCAAAAGCTGTAATTAGCCCAAATCTCATTCCTTTTCAAGATATCTCCCTCACAAAAGCTATATTTTGTCTTGTTTAAAAGCTCTGATATCACCCTTACTGGCATATTATCGATTTCCTTATGTAAACTGTTTTACCATCCATCCATTTTTAGAATAGAAACCTCTGTAAACTTAAAGAGAAGTGATTACAAGAAGTTCAACTTTGCCCGACAAGGTGAAATCTTGCTTAAAGTTCTTTATGTGTTTTCTAAGATAATAGATCTACTGCTTAATGTATTCTCCAACGTGTATTCAAGTCATATCCATCTGTTTTCGTACTTTAAAAGTCTCATTTGCATCTGGATCTGGTCAGCTTAATGGACATGCTTTCATTAAAAACCAATCAAGAAACAAACAAATGACTTAAGGGATCTGAACTCCCTTCATTCGAATATACAAGACTATGAATTGAAAGTCCTTGGTCACAAGGCAAGAAAAAAAACTTAATGTTGACTTAACCCATCCACGACAATCCTTTGATAACAAGAAGTCCGAGTAACTTGGGGCGCAAGTAATCGACTAAATACAATCTTGTTCTGCATCTGCTATACTGAGATAGTAGTGGCACACCTAGCACTTAATTAGTTTTGATTGCGAGCCTCAAGGCCTACACCTAAGGCTCGACAAAGACATATTTCAAAACTAACTTTATCATCTTCTTGTAGCACATTAGCAAGTAAGAGCCCGACTACACATCCAAAGTGCCAATTCCTTGGGGAGTTGTGCTGAGAGCCAAGGAGCCTTCTCTGGAGAAATCTTCGCCCAAACAATACTTATTATTGATAGGTGAAGGAAGCCTTCCGAAATGTCAATTTTATGTTCTATTCGTCAAAAATAACATTTTATCATCAACATGCTTGTATTTTTATTGGTTAGAGTTTTGTTATAGAATAGACGATGAGACACTAATAGTGCATTTGAGAGCTTGAAAAATAATTTGTGTTACGCGTTTTTTTTTCTTTTTTCTTTTTATAATTTTCTTAGAGAGGGATTAGGCGAGATTAGCTCTTCGTCAACAGTGGTGTACGAGGCACCAACCGTCTCCCAAAGGACAAAAGATCGTTGCACCCAGAAACTAGACCTGGCATTAGTGTAGTCTTTTTCGTGTTTATGTCGTTTTCATGATATACCCAATAATATCTTAATGGGTTGTATCATGTAACACCCATTAAAGTAAACGGGGTAATATCCCGATCGGAAATCGGCCTGTTAATATTATTAGGTAATATGACCCGACCCATTACCTGTTAAGGAAAATATGTTTTAAATCAATAAATAATGAAAATGTAAAAACATAATTTGACCCAAAGAAAAAACATAATACTAAATGTGTATATTTATATCACATTGTCACACAAATATTGCTTCAAAACATAAAAACAACATTTGTATTTTAAGTATTACATATCCAAAATAAGAGTCTAATGAAAATACATTGGTAGATTACTACAAAATACCAAATATTCAAGGATATGCAAAATACATTAGTTGTGTTTTATAGTAAGTTTTTTTAAGTAGTTTAAAAAATTAAAATCACCAAAATAACTTTTTTCTTAACGTGTCAAAACGGGTTACCAATGTGTCACTCTTGCACAAACCTGTTAAGGACCCGTTATTAACGGGTTCTTATCATGTGACTCGATAAAAACCTGATTAGTTATTGTGTCGACTCGAAACCTGGTATTTTCGTGTCATTTACATGTCTTGTTAACAGGTTGTGTAAGAAATTGTCAAGTTTACTAAAACCCACCCCTCCCGGGACATCCCACATCAACTAGATTTTATTTATAATATGAAGAAAAAAGGAAAACTAAAACAAGTGCGGGAGGAGGGGGAGGAGGGACTAGACCAATACCCGCTAAAAATAATTAACGAAAATAATATATTCTAGTTTAAGAATTCTTTGGCTTCCGTCACCTAAAATTGATTTCCTATAAATCCATTGTTGATATTTCACTGCCAATCCACCTCCACAACAACAATTTGCTTTCATGAAATTTGGGTTACACGTTGAAAGTGATATGGAGTGCATTCATTATCTTTATTTTCATTGTTAAGACTTGATGGACCTAAATAGTCATTTCATATGGTATATACTTCATTTAATAATAAATTTAAATAAAGCTCCCTTCACAATACATGAGGTGCTAATAAAAAAAATTATACAATAAACTATAACTTGTATAAAAAAACATTACATGAGGTGCTAATAAAAAAATTATAAAATAAAATATAACTTGTATCCAAAAAAAAAAATGTTTGCATTTATTTCCTAGCACAGCTGTTATTCTAGAAGGGAAAATAAAATAAACGTCACACCGTACAAATTACCAGGTCATATAATTTTTTGGTAGACTACATATATATGGAAGACTCTGGTGCATGATATCGAAGATAAGTCCACTCCATTGTTGGTCAAATAAAATAAACATTACATGTTCAACGTTGAAATAATTATGTGAGCCATTAATTTGGTTCAATACCAGTAATTTTTTTTTTTTTGGGTACAACAATATATTTACATTAAGAGAAAGAGAAGACTTCGGCTAAGTCACATAGTAGGCAGCTTAATTTGATATCAAATTCGTCATCCATGAGATTTCGTTTCCAATTAGCTCAAATCTTGTGAAGAGGAATATTACCATACCATAAAATTGAGAGATGATACAAGCATCTTTAAAAACAAGAATTTTGAATTCGAATAACAACCATTCATGTAAAGTGGTTGTGCACATCAAATTAAAGGATGTCCTTTCCATAGCAATTTTTCATGGGTGTCACACAGCCATTCTGTGAGAAATGCCAGTACATAATCAGCAATGTATTCAATTGAACGGAAGAAATTTATCCAAATTTGCATAATTTAATTCCTCAGTCATAGCTACTAATTCCAATGTGAAAATAGAAGATCTATAGTCCAAAACCATGACCCCCTTTTTTGATGACCAAGAATTTTATTGGATGATCCTTGTATGGATGACTTGTGCTGAGTGGCAATTATACCATAGTAAAATATCCAAACCCAAAATCTTTTTTTAGGCAATTAGCTCAAATCAATCTAAGTAGGACATTGTATTAAACATTAAGGAATGGAAAATTTGGCCAAGTTACACAATGTGTTAGTCAAAATAATTTGATGTTAAACTCACTAGATCTACAAAGTTGAATGTAAGACCACTCACTTATAAGTAGAGACAAGTTTTTCATATACAACGATATTGGCAGTTGAAATTTTGGATAAGTCATATGATGAGTCAACCATATTTTGGTATCAAATTCAAGTGAGTTGAAACCTATGACATGCCATGCACTTACAAGTAAAGAGAAATACTATTAAATTGTAATACTAAGCTTGTCATTTTGAAGAATTGATCATAAACCTCATATTTAAAATATAGAAAAATACAATTAAACTTTACTGTAATAAACTAATTTTCATTATCTTTTACACTATATGAGGTTGACAAATGACAAATCGTTGTCTAATGGAGGAAAGGGATCCTTTCTCCCTTCCACCAAATCCACTAATCCGAGCCTTTGAAATTTGATCCAACGGTTAATTAAAGTTATTATAACTTTTAAAGAAGACCCCTGTTTTTAGCCGTTAGATCAAATTTCAAGGATCCAAATTGGTGGAAGGAATCCTGGAGAGGATCCTTTTTCCCTAATGGATGGTTGGAGTATTTCATTATATTTGTTAGAATTAATCCATGATAGGTGGGCCACGTACGCCTAGGATCACAAAGTTGATGATGAAGTGTTTAGTGAACAATACTTGGCTACTTAAAAATGAGTCTCAAAACACTTAGTATTTTAAACACAGAGTTTTGTACTTATGATCACAACCGTTCATACTATGAATCACAATGTAAAGATCATCTCTACAAAAATAAATTAAAATTAAGGTTGTTTAGGCAATCTATTGTAGCAAATACATAGACGGTTCGTAATGCTTTTACCAATACCGTTCATTTGTTTTTAAACAGTTTGATGACTAAACGACCTTAATTTTAATTGATTTTTTGCAGAGGTAATCTTTATAGGGTGATTTATAATATGAACCGTTCTGATTATAAACACGAAGTTCTATAAATTGGCAACGAACAATTTTGAGGAATTTTAAGTAGGAGTTCCTACTCATCTTTGAGTAGCTAAGTATTGTTCGTATCGAGTGGGTTGATAAAGTTTGAAAAAAATTATTCGTCGGAGGTTTTTGACATACATATATATTTTAATCAACTTTCATAATTGTACATCTCTATAGATAAGGAATCCCTTGTTTATGTCCTACCAACTGCTAATTGTATAGTACATTGGCTAAAGTAAATGTGCTCCCGCTTGTGCTGTTGAAATATAGAGCCTAAACATTGTTATGCATTACTGTCTCTGTGGAGGCATGAATTTATCGAGATACAATCTTTATTGAGTAAGAAGAAAACATTTTTAATCTATTTTATAATAAAAAATAAAATCCTAACCTTTGTACAAATGGAAGTCTTCCAAGAAAAGAAAAATAAATCATAATTCTATTTGAACTTAGATGTTGATTCACCCCAACGTGAGCACCCGCCGAATTTTGAATTTTCATCCACAAACTTTAAATTAATTTAAAGTAAAATATAACTTATATCGAAAAATAAATTGTACATTTATTTCCTAGCACAACTGTTCTTCTAGATGGAAAAATCAAATAAACATGCCACACCATACAAATTATTAGGTCATATAACTTTTTGATAGATTGCACATATATGGAAAGCTGTGGTTGCATGACCTCGGAGGTAAGTCCACTCCACTACTTGGTCAAATAAAATAAACATCACATGTTCAACGTGCAAATAATTATGTGAGTCATTAATTTGGTTGGATACACGTTTTTGCTTCTAGGATATCATTATATTTACACTAAAGAGAAAAATATGAGTTCAGCTGGGTAGCCTATTATTGAATTTGTCAGTTTCAATATTCCAACTTAAGATCTCTAAGTTGCAAGTGAAGAGAAATACCATCAAACAACAATAATAAGTGACACTACAAATATTCATTAAAAGCGAGAATTTTGAAATCGAATAGCCACCATTCATATAAGGTGGTTATGCACATCAAATTAGGGGATGTCCTTTACATAGCAATTTTCATGCGTGTCACACAGCAATTCTGTGAGAAATGCCACTAATTATTTAATTCATCAGTCATAGCTACTAATTCCAATGTGAAAATAGAAGCCATGACCCCATTTTTGGATGACCAAGAATTTTATTGGATGATCCTTGTATTGATGACCTGTGCTGAGTGGTAATTATACCATATTAAAATATCCAAACCCAAAATCTTAGCCTTTAAGGCAATTAGCTCAAATCAATCTTAGGACATTGTATTAAACATTACGAATGGGAAATTTGGCTAAGTTACACTGGCTCTAAAAGACGTTACCCGCTAGTCTGGTGGTGGGCTAGGACCTACTACCTAAGCAGCTAGGCGGGGGCTTAGGCGTACTAAACGGATTTAAGTAAATTTATGATATATTATATAAACAAGTGCCAATTTATATTAAAAAAAACACATAATTGTAATGGCATACATAAATTGATAAATAATATGACATGTAGAATATAAAGTATTAGACAATCATATTGAAATTATGGAGAACAAGCATATAATGAGTGTTCATTCAAGTATTCAACAAGTCTCTTGAGGGTCACGACAGAGGCGAGTTTAGGCGTGCTAGGCAGGCTAGGTGGAAGTCTAAGCAGGTCTAGGTGCACTTGCTTAATTTTCAAACACCTAGGAACTAATCGCGGTTATGTCCAGTTGCCTAGCACCTAGGCAGGAATTTTTAGAACAATACGTGTCAGTAAAAATAATTTGATGTTAAACTCACCTGATCTACGAAGTTGAACGTATAAAAACCTCTTATTTATAAGAGGAGACAAATTTTCATATACAACGATATTGCGGGTTGAAGTTTTGGATAAGTCATACAATGAGTCAATCATAATTTGGTATCGAATTCCAGGGAGGCGAAACCTATGACTTATCATACATTTACAAGTGAAGAGGAATACCACTGGACTACAATACTAAGCTTGTCATTTTAAAGAATAGAACATAGACTTCATATTTAAAATATAGAGAAATACCATTAAACTATACTATAATAAACTAATAGCTATTTTCATAATTTTTTACACTATATGATGGCTGGCGTATTTCATTAATTATATTTGTTGAATTAATCCATGATATGGTGGGCCACGTACGTCTAGGATTACAAAGTTGATGATGAAGAGTTGAGTGGGTTGATGAAGTTTGAAATAATTATTCCTCAGAAGATTTTAGACATGCATTTCCTTCTCGAGCACGTAGGGGGGGATTTAATCTGAACCATTCATTTCAACCGTCAGACATCTATAAATTGACTCCATTAGAAGAACATGCATTCGTACTTGACTTGAGAGTTTGGGTATTGGTTAGTCAAGGTTAATCTGCAGATCATGGCTAATCATGGTTATTGTGGGGTTCTACTTTCTCTTACTTTGTTAAGTTTGGCTATTCATGGAAGCTTCTGTTTCCCTGAAATTAATGGAGATAACAAGGGTTCTCCACGTACCACTACTGATAAGGGAAAAAGATGGGCAGTTCTGGTTGCAGGATCAAGTGGTTACGACAACTACAGGCACCAGGTTTAAGCTTGTCCAAATTTTTGATTAATTAGTAACATTTTATGTTAATTGTGTTACAAGTAACAAAATTTAGGGCTAATCTTTGTCGTTCCATGCAGGCTGACATATGCCATGCGTACCAGATATTGAAGAAAGGAGGACTGAAAGACGAGAACATCATCGTTTTCATGTACGATGATATTGCGTACAACTCGGAAAATCCTCGAAAAGGTGTCATCATCAACAAGCCAAATGGTCATGATGTTTATAAAGGAGTTCCCAAGGTTGAAACGAATTTTCTGAGTCTGATTTTTAATTTCTAGCTGGTTAATTTGTTAGTTTAACATTGTTTAGTTACCTGTAAGTATTTTTTTTTTCTAACGCAGGACTATACAGGAGATCATGTTAACGCACGCAATCTCTATGCTGTTATTCTCGGAGACAAAAGTGCTCTCACTGGAGGAAGTGGCAAGGTTCTAAGTAGCGGTCCGAATGACCATGTTTTCATATATTATGCAGACCATGGTTCTGTAGGATTACTTGGTAATTTGTCTTTTTATTTTATTAACTTTGAAAATATATATTTGGTGATCTATAAAGTCCCATAAATTCAGTAAATTTTGTTCTTCGGGTTGCATATGAATAGTATATTTTGTTCAGGGATGCCCAGCGATTATGTTTATGCGAAAGATCTCATAAGTGTACTACATAAGAAGCATGCTTCTAAAGGTTACAAAAGCATGGTAAGAATGTTCACTTGAGTAACAGTCTTACTGAAGTTTTCAATTCTTTTTTTTTGATGATTTTCTGAGGTTTTGATGCATTTATGTGAAAAAAAAAGGTATTTTACGTTGAAGCTTGCGAGGCAGGGAGCATGTTTGAGGGCCTCCTTTCAAGTAATCTGAATATTTATGCTACCACTGCGTCGAATGCAGAAGAGAGTAGTTATGGAACATATTGTCCCGGTGACCCATCAGTTCCTGACGAGTTTGATACTTGTTTGGGAGACTTGTATAGCATTTCCTGGATGGAGGATTGGTAATGCAGTGCCTTTCTTTTTGAAAATGCTGTTCTAATTTAATAGAGTACATTACTTTGTCAGTTTCAAACACATTTTCGATCAAATGCCCACACTAATTGCTTTGTTGTTTCGGTGACTTTTGGACCATATTTTGACATTTGAGAGCAGTGACATAAGTGATTTGCATAAAGAAACTTTGGAGAATCAATATGAAAGGGTAATATTTTGAAAATTTCTCGTGTGTAAAATATTTATGGATATCATAATGTCTACTGTAGGTGAAATTAGAATAATATGACCATGTGAACATGTCGATTGAATTACAGGTTCGAAGAAGAACAACTAATTCGCATGTTATGCAGTACGGAGATATGAGTCATAAACAGGAGTTCCTCTTTGCTTACATGGGTGCAGATCTTTCTAATCGTAGCCATACTTCCACCAGTGATATCTCTTCACCCTCGATCTCAAGGGCCGTTGACCAACGTGACACGAAGCTCCTCTACTTTCAACAAAAGGTTTCTGCTCTTCTTTTATTCTGAATTCCAAACTTCGATGTGTTTAACTTTCATGTATACCCATATATGTATTGATTAGTACATGCCACACTCTCCAGCTAGAGAACTTTTCGCATGTTTTTGACAATTTGTATTTTTCGTTCTATATGTTTCAGCTGCAAAGAGCTCCTACTGGATCTCAAGAGAAACAGGGTGCTCAGAAGCAGCTGCTGCTTGAAATTGCTCATAGGAAAAACGTGGACTATAGCATAACGAAACTGGGGGAGGTTTTGTTCGGACACGAGAAGAGCTCAAACGTTTTAATGAATGTTAGGCCACAGGGGCAACCTGTGGTAGATAATTGGGACTGCTTCAAGAACTTTGTAAGTTCATCTCCTGTAATTCTATACATCCAATTGATCTAGACGACACGCAAGTGCTTGTCCTTCTTTCTTCAGTTTTTTAAAGTAAACAAGTCTTATCTCCGAGATCATTGATTTTGAGTTCTTTCCATGTAGTTGAATATTTATGAGAAGTACTGTGGACATTTATCTGCATACGGAATGAAGTACACGCGAGCTATAGCCAACATTTGCAATGCTGGGATTACCACGGAGAAAATGGTTGCAGCATCTGATCAAACTTGTGCCAACAAACCCAATGTCTAGAACTTCGTTTCTGGTCAGATAAATGATTAATACATGTATGTGTGTTGTGTTGGATGCTGAACCATTTCTGGAGTTGATCTTGAAGAAATTGCAGCAGCTAGACTAAGAAAGCCAACGGCTATTTTCTTTTGAAATGTAACGGCTAGTTCAAGTTAAGTAATAGTTTTTTACAAGTGTAAGGCTTAGATTAAAAGCTCCAATGACGGGCTAAGATTAGCTTTGTACGAACATGTTGGTGAGCATTTTGTCAGCTAGCTCCAATGGAGATAAGGGCTGACTGTGCAATCCCAAAACCCTATCAATGACATATATATATGTGTGTGTGCTATGAGCTGCCGCAGTAGCAGTCTCCAATAACCGACGTTCCCTTCTTAAATTCTGTGCAATCATCACCATTTTTGGTGACCTCTATCCTTTCCAAAACTAGCATACAAAATACCATCTTTACAAAACACTATCATGATGCAATAAGAAAACCGAAATAATACAAAATATTTTCGGAAATGGTCTTGCAAGGCTGGTGAAGCAAAATCTCTACTGAGAGAAAAGAATTTAACTAAAGAACGAAAAAATTAGTTATGTATACCATTGTAGACCAAGTTTGATCCTTTTTAACCGTTGATCTGGACTCTTGATGTGAAGATTCATCCTTCATTTCTCTTAAATAATTTCAAGTTTGGTATGCCAGCAGTTTCGTTTTTTCTTGAAAAGGAGAAAACCTGTGTTGGATTTGGTCTCCAAACTCCGATGGGAGGGAGGTACTCGTGCATTATATTGTCTCGTCATACGCGAGGATTTCCAATCTCAGATATTTTTTATTAGAAGTCATATCTAAAATTGAACTAATCAAAATACAATACTAGTTCCAAACTAATTTCAGAATCACAGACAATCACCCAATTCTCCTCCTCTTCGACGTTCTGGCTTGCCTTCTAATATTTCTCACCTTGCTTAATTGAAGACGTCTAGAGGTTCTCACCGTTCGAGACCTGCCCACAACCCAAACAGACCTTCCCCTGGACTTTAACCTTACATGGCAATGGCTACGAGTAACATGCCTACTTGAAGGGTAAATAGAGCTCTGCAGCCTATCCTTTCTTCTCTCGGTGACTAACTTCCGCTTTCTATTGACGTTTAAGTTATGATAGTTATCCCACATGTCATTTTCTTTACTCGAACTGAAGCCTTGTTCTATGTCTGGAAATTGGCGGCAGCAACGATGGGGGTGAGGTGACGCAGTCGGCCTATCCGCCTAGTGTTCCTTAGCTTGTACCATAAGAAACAAGTAATATCTCCCAATGCAAACCCTTACGTCTCACATGCAGCCCAACACATTTTACTTAGGCTTTTTCCAATGCATTGGAAGATCCCGAGCTTGAATAATAGATGGAAGAAACAATAAAGCTGAAAGAAAATAAAAGATACGAGTAAGCAACAAATCAACCATTCTGAAAAGTGAAGCTCAAATTTAAATGCTCTTCGGAGAATCTTCGAATCGAAGAAAATAGTGAAATTAATATTAAACTAATTAAAGAAGGAAGAATTACTTATGTAGAAGAGGATCGATATCATTAACATTCTCAACAGATTGGAGACACAAAGATGCTCAATAAAACATATCAAATCTCCTCCTCCTTTTCAGGCTATGTTGGATTTCCTGGTTTTTGCTTCTTAAATTAATGTGCAACTCGGCATACAGGTTTATCTGACATTCTTGTTTTATTTTTTTTTCAACCTTGTGATGTTCCTTGTTTTGTTTTGCAAGTTTAGACCTTTAAGTTCGGCTTTAGAGGGGTTAGGTTTCATGTTCCCCCTTCTTTTCCTTGTATCTTTTTTGTTTTTGTTTCTACAATGGTAAAGTTATGTTCCCCCTTCTTTTCATGTATTTTTTTTCTTGTATTACGAGGGGTTAGGTTTCTATTCTCCTTGACTAGGTGTACTAGTTTTTTTTGTTATCAATAAAACTCTCCTCGTACCGTCGAGGTTTTCCAAAAAAAAAAATCTCCCCCTTCTTTTCATGCATTTTTTTATCCTTTTTCTTTGTATTATGAGAGGATAGGTTTTTGTTCCCCTTGACTAGGTGTATCTTTTTTTTTTTCAATATCAATAAAATTTTACTCGTACCATTGAGGTTTTCTTAAAAACAAATAAAAAAATCCCACAGTCCTGAACAAACATCCCTGCGAAATCAAAAATATTATAGTAACAGTAGTTGTGAAGTATCATTTACATATCTCTCTTCTATGCCTTTGTAATGCTCATATGGTGCATAAAATAATATAAAAGAAGCCGGGCATAAATCAAATAGAAGAGACATAATTTTGCTGGGTTGTGCAAAAAATAAAAAATAAAAAATCCCAGGATTTTGAACAAACATCCCTGGGGAATCGAAATTATTATAGTAACAGTAGTTGTGAAGTATCATTTACGTATCTCTCTTCTATGCCCTTGTAATGCTCATATGGTGCATAAACAAATAAGAAGTAGGGCATACATCAAATAGAAGAGATGTATAATTTTGCTGGGTTGTGCCTCGATCGATAATTCATCGAAGGCCTTTAGTGTGTAGTATATACATAAAAATGCTACGGAGACTCTCCACGGACTTTTTGCCATGTTTTTTTTTATACAATACTCTATAATGTTGACACAGAATTGACATTAAACTGTAAGGTGGCAGAGAGTCCATGAAGAGTCCTATTGTGAAAAAGTCCCTGAGCACAGTGATAAGTGAGCAAGGGTCGCTGTATCTCCATCGGCACCCGGATGCAGTGTTAAATGAGCAAGGGGGCCATAGAAACTTCTTTTCGAACGACTCCACTCAAAGTTGTTTGAGAGCATATGCTCCTATCAACTTTACACGGGACACACAAAAGAAGTACTTTGATCCTATTAGACGGGGGAGGGTGAAGAAGCTAGGACAGAAGGGTAGAGTTCAAGAGAGCAAAATGCGTTTAGGAACGTGGAATATAGGAACCTTAACGGGAAAATCTATGGAAGTAGTGGAAGTTATGGTGAGGAGAAGGATAAATATTATGTGCCTACAAGAAACTAAGTGGGTTGGTAGTAAGGCAAAGGATCTAGAAAACTCAGGGTTTAAACTTTGGTATTCGGGCACCAATTGAACGAGAAACGGTGTTGGCATCATCGTGGACAAGACCTTGACACAAGATGTTGTAGATGTCAAGAGGGTAGGAGATAGAATCATGGCAATCAAGATTGTAATAGGACAAGAACTTATCAATGTGATTAGTGCGTACACACCTCAAGTAGGGTTGGATACGAGTTCGAAGGAGAAATTTTGGGAAGACCTTGGAGACTTGGTGCAAGGAATTGCTCAGACGGAGAAGTTATTTATAGGAGGAGATTTAAATGGACACGTGGGCAGGGAGACAGGCAACTATGGAGGTTTTCATGGTGGCCATGGTTTTGGGGAGAGAAACGAGGATGGGGAAGCTATCTTGGATTTTGCAATGGCATATGATCTCTTCTTAGCCAACACCTTCTTTAAGAAGAGAGAAGAACATGTGATCACCTACAAGAGTGGGTCGTCAAAAACACAAATAGATTTTCTTCTAATGAGGAAAGGGGATCGTATAACTTGTAAGGATTGCAAAGTTATACCAGGAGAGAGCGTGGCTAATCAACATCGCTTGTTGGTGATGGATGTACATATCAAAAGAGTGAGACAAAAGAACAAGACTTGGAAGTGCCCAAGGACTAGATGGTGGAATCTAAAAGAAGAAAAACAAGTCATTTTCAAAGAGAAAGTAATCACCCAGTGTGTGTGGGATAGAGAGGGGGAAGCTAGCCAAATGTGGGATTCCATGGCTAGTTGTATCCGAAAAGTAGCAAAAGAGGTATTAGGAGAGTCCAAGGGCTTTGCCCCACACCAAAAGGAATCTTGGTGGTGGAATGAGGAGGTACAAACAAAGGTGAAGGCTAAGAAGGAATGTTGTAAAGCCTTATACAAGGATAGGACCGATGAAAATGGTGAAAGGTATAGAAAAGCGAAACAAGAGGCGAAGAAAGCTGTGAGAGAAGCTAAGTTAGCGGCTTACGACGATATGTATAAACGACTAGATACCAAAGAAGGAGAGTTGGATATCTATAAACTAGCTAGAGCAAGGGAAAAGAAGACAAGGGACCTAAACCAAGTGAGGTGCATCAAGGATGAGGATGGAAAGGTTCTTGCTACAGAGAATGCGGTTAAAGACAGATGGAGAGGTTATTTTCATAATCTTTTCAATGAAGGACATGAAAGGAGTGCTTCTTTAGGGGAGTTGAGTAACTCAGAAGAGTGTAGAAACTACTCTTTTTATCGTCGAATCCGGAAGGAAGAAGTGGTTGTAGCTTTGAAGAAGATGAAGCATAGAAAAGCAATAGGCCCAGACGATATACCAATCGAAGTGTGGAAAGTTTTGGGAGAGACAGGTATAACATGGCTCACTGACCTTTTCAATAGGATTTTGAAAACGAAGAAGATGCCAAATGAGTGGCGAACGAGCACTTTGGTGCCTATCTACAAGAATAAGGGCGACGTACAAAATTGCATGAACTATAGGGGTATTAAGCTAATGAGTCATACAATGAAGCTCTGGGAGAGAGTCATTGAGCATAGATTGAGGCAAGAGACACGGGTTTCGGACAACCAATTCGGGTTCATGCCAGGACGCTCAACCATGGAGGCAATCTATCTCTTACGAAGATTGATGGAAAGATATAGAGATGGGAAAAAGGATTTACACATGGTCTTTATAGATTTGGAGAAAGCGTACGATAGGGTCCCAAGAGACATTCTTTGGAGGATTTTAGAGAAGAAAGGAGTACGAGTAGCATATATCCAAGCTATAAAGGATATGTATGAAGGAGCAAAGACTGCCGTAAGAACTCATGAAGGACAAACCGAAAGCTTTCCCATAACTGTAGGATTACATCAAGGCTCATCCTTAAGTCCTTACCTTTTTGCGTTGGTAATGGATGAGTTAACAGGACATATTCAAGATGATATTCCTTGGTGTATGCTTTTCGCAGACGATATAGTGTTGATAGATGAAACTCAGGAAGGAGTAAATGCAAAGCTTAACCTTTGGAGAGAAGTGTTGGAATCTAAAGGTCTTCGCCTAAGCCGATCAAAGACAGAATATATGGAGTGCAAGTTCAGTGCAAATGGAGGCCAAAACGAGTTAGGGGTGAGGATCAGAGATCAAGAAATACCAAAGAGCGACCGTTTTCGTTACCTAGGATCTATCTTGCAAAAGAACGGAGAATTAGATGGAGATCTCAACCATAGAATACAAGCTGGATGGATGAAGTGGAAAAGTGCATCCGGCGTGTTGTGTGACCGCCGTATGCCACTGAAGCTCAAGGGAAAATTTTATAGGACGGCAATAAGGCCGGCGATGCTGTATGGCACAGAATGTTGGGCGGTGAAGCATCAACACGTACACAAAATGGGTGTAACGGAGATGAGGATGCTTCGTTGGATGTGTGGGCACACGAGAAAGGATAAGATTAGGAATGAGGATATCCGGGGTAAAGTAGGAGTAGCCGAAATTGAAGGAAAGATGAGAGAAAATCGGTTACGGTGGTTTGGACATGTGCAAAGAAGGCCTACTGACGCTCCGATTAGAAGATGCGACTATGGGACAGAGGTTCAGGGCCGAAGGGGTAGAGGAAGACCTAGGAAAACTTTGGAAGAGACTCTAAGAAAAGACTTAGAGTACTTGGATCTAACGAAGGACATGACACAGGACCGAGCACAATGGCGTTCTAAGATTCATATAGCCGATCCCACTCAGTGACTTGGATTTTCCAAGTCTCCAACCGAAAAGTTCTCCTCACTCAGGAAATTAAGGGAACACTACCTCAACCTACATGCTCCACTCACAAGGCTTCAACAAAAAAAAAATTCAAAGAACTTAGCGAAGAAGGCTTTGGTGTATTTAACACAATACGTTGAAATGAAGGAAAACTTATTTATTGATATCCCCGATAAGCTACAAATATGTACATATACATGAGTCAAAATAACCAAACAAGAGGGAGCCTTCACAAAGGTTGCTTAGGAGAAGTCTCAGCAGTCGGTAGAGCCCCAGAAAGAGAAGGCACCGGAGGGGGATCATTCGGAGCCTCAGTACTGGACAGAACCCTAGAAGGAGAAGGCATCAGAGGTTGATCATTTGGAGCTTCATTACGCGGTACAGCCCCAGAAGACGAAGGCAATAAATGCCTTTGGAACAAACCCACAAATCTTTGATGATCAAGTAAAACCTGACCATCAGATTCCTTCATCTGGTCCAGCTTCCTCTTCATGTTTGTAGCATAGTCATGTGCGAGACGGTGCAACTGTTTATTCTCATGCTTGAGCCCTCTAATCTCCTGTTTGAGACTCATCACTTCAGCCGCCAATGATTCAACTTGGCGGGTTCGAGCAAATAGGCGTTGGGCCATATTAGACACAGAACCTGCACACTGAACACTGAGAGCCAGAGAATCCTTAACAGCTAACTCATCAGACCGTTTGGAAAGTAGTCTGTTATCTTTGGGAGTGAGAAGGTTCCTGGCCACCACCGCAGCGGTCATATCATTCTTCATCACGGAATCCCCAACGGTAAGAGGACCAGTAGGGGAGACGAAGGATGGGCGCCATATGTTGTCTGGAAAAGGCGGGGCTGCCTCTTCAACAAGGTTCAAGTCAAAACGACGGTCGGAGGGGCCAGACATTTTCAAAGGTGTTGAAGAGAGAAGAGGTCGAACAAATCAAGATCTTAGAAGTGTAAGAATGGAGCTTCTACTGGTGGAGATTCAAGTGTGTTTTGGAACTTAATGCCAGCCCTATAAAAAGCTGCACTCGACGGAGCTTCAGACATCGAAGAGGCGCCTGCTCAGAAATCGAAGAGAGCGTTTGCTTTCTCAAAAGCTGGGCTGCTCAGAGATCACGAGGGTCGATCTCAGAAATCGAAGAGGCGTCTGCTTTCTCAAAAGCTGGGCTGCTCAAAGACCACGAAGGCCGATCTCAGAAATCGAAGAGGCGCTTGCTTTCTCAAAAGTTGGGCTGCTCAGAGACCACGAGGGCCGATCTCAGAAATCGAAGAGGCACCTACTTTTCCAGCCTTGTCAGCACCTGTCACACGCACACTCAGCTTTGCGGAAATTATGGGCATTCTGTCGAAGACTTCTGGTGAAGTAGAAAGCACATGAGTCTTACTGTTCAATCACCCACTTCCCACACGCAATAGTAGCTCATGGGTATCACAGATAACTTTGCCAAAGTTCTCTGCCAAAGTTGAGCACGTGAAGCTTGCAGCTCCCACTACATCGCTCTGACCAAGACGGGTAAAAGAATAGCAAAGAAACAGCACTAACAAAGTTTAGACACATAAATTTTGAAGGTCTAGCTACCATATTATTACCCACAAGGGTAAAGGAACAGTACCATTGCTGGATAATTGGAAAGTCCCTGTGTGTCAACCTCTGTGCTTCGTGGCAAGGTAGACTAGCAAACATGCCCAACCTTTACTCACATTCGAGAAAACACTCCCAACAAGATTGCTTGCTCCGAAATCGAAGAGGCACCGTCCTCCGAATCTTGAGAGCCAGACTCCCAACATGACTACTTTCTCAAAAATCGAAGAGAGGGTAAAGGAACAGTACCATTGCTGGATAATTGGAAAGTCCCTGTGTGTCAACCTCTGTGCTTCGTGGCAAGGTAGACTAGCAAACATGCCCAACCTTTACTCACATTCGAGAAAACACTCCCAACAAGATTGCTTGCTCCAAAATCGAAGAGGCACCGCCCTCCGAATCTCGAGAGCCAGACTCCCAACATGATTACTTTCTCAAAAATCAAAGAGACACCGTTCTCCGAATCTCGAGAGCCAGACCCCCAGCATGATTGCTTTCTCAAAAATCGAAGAGGCATCGTTCTCCGAATCTCGAGAGCCAGATCCCCGATAGGATTGCTTGGTTCGAAAATCGAAGAGCAACACTTTCCCAACTGCAAGAGCCGGATCTCCTTGGATAAAGCTGTCTGTAATCTTCACACGTAACATCAGCTTTCCAGATACCACAGACCACTTTTTCAAAGTGCTCTGACAGAGTTAAAATATGTGAAGCTGGCAGCTCCCACTACCGTGCTATGACCAAGCAGGGAAAAGGAATAGCATTACCACTTGTTGCTAAGGAGACTCCTATATATGTCGACCTCCATCCCCAACGGACAGACAGACCTGCAAAAATGCTCAACCCTTCCTCATATCTGAGAGGGCACTCCCAACGAAGCCTTTCGAAATATTCAGCTTTCTTTCCCCCCGATAATACCTCTGCAAACAAGCTATACTAGAGCAAGAATATCTCATATCATCAGGGTTAAAAGCAAGAGTATCCCATATCATGCTTTTTCCCTGTCTTTTCCTTTGGCCTTGTTCTTACCTGCAAGACAAGGAGAAAGAGAGCAATCAGTCAGCACTTGGAATCAAGCTTCCAGCCAGGAACTGACTGCCTGGAACTTACTTACCTGGCATTGCTCTCGAGTACTCATCTTCAACATCTTATGCTTCCAGGGAAGATACCGCATCTGCCTGAGGAACAGATGGGGCAAGTGAGAAGGATACAAGGAAGCATGTGGAGACAAGCGTAACAGCACACGTGCCGATACATCCATTACTCTGTCAAAGCAAAAGTATCCCATATCAGTAGGGTCGAACGTACTCTAGATTTGATGGACTTGTTTTGACCCTCAAATTCTTCAGTCGGCCTTATACTCTGGAGGAAACCAGAAAACCCTCCAGCTCAGTTCAAGAATAAGCCTGTGGAAAGTTACTTCTTCAAAAGCAAAAGTATCCCATATCATCTCTTCTCATTTTTCTTCTCTTTATCCTTCATGCTGCCTGCAAGATAGGGAGAATGTGAACAATCAGCCGGAGCTCTGATTGCTTACCTTGTCTGTCACCTCTTTCAGCAAATCCCCTAGCTCGGCAACTTGAGGGACTCCTACTACATGGTTTGTATCGCGCTTGACCAAGCCTGAAACTACAAGTAAGCTTCAAGTGAAATTGATACATTACCTTGTGCATCTCCACCAGTTAAAGATACCACCCCTGGATGGAGGAAGAGTACTTCCAGAGAAGATGCCACATCTACCTATGAGACAGATAAGGCAAGTCAAGACGATACCACACTCCGATACTTAGAAGTTTCGTGATTACGAGATCATTCTCCCACAATATTTCCTAATGTCATTTGTACTAAATCATTCACCTGTACTCACTAAAGGAGAGCTTGAACCTATGTACTTGTGTAAACCCTTCACAATTAATGAGAACTCCTCTATTCCGTGGACGTAGCCAATCTGGGTGAACCACGTACATCTTGTGTTTGCTTTCCTATCTCTATTCATTTATATACTTATCCACACTAATGATCGGAGCAATCTAGCGACGATCACAAAAAGCGACCGTTTTCGCTACCTAGGATATATCGTGCAAGAGAACGGAGAATTAGAGAGAGATCTCAACCATAGAATAGAAGTTGGATGGATGAAGTGTAAGAGTGCATCCGGCGGGTTGTGTGACCGTCGTAGGCCACTGAAGCTCAAGGGAAAATTTTATAGGACGGCAATAAGGCCAGCGATGTTGTATGGCACAGAATGTTGGGCGGTGAAGCATCAACACGTACACAAAATGGGTGTGGCGGAGATGAGGATGCTTCGTGGGATGTGTGGGCACACGAGAAATGATAAGATTGGAAATGAGGATATTCGAGGTAAAGTAGGAGTGGCCGAAATTGAAGGAAAGATGAGAGAAAATCGGTTCCGGTGATTTGGACATGTGCAAAGAAGGCCTACTGACGCTCCGGTTCGAAGATGTGACTACGGGACAGAGGTTCAGGGCCAAAGGGGTAGAGGAAGACCTAGGAAAACTTTGGAAGAGACTCTAAGAAAAGACTTAGAGTACTTGGATCTAACGGAGGACATGACACAAAACCGAGCGCAATGACGTTCTAGGACACTTAGTGGGAAAAGGCTTTGTTGTTGTTGTTGTTGTTGTTGTAATCATTTGGCATATTTAATGACATAATACGTACAATAATGCCAATAGTTCTCACTAGTAAATCATTTCGTATATCATTTATGCAATATTTCCAATAAGATAAAGGTACAGACTGATGAACCTTACACAAAACTTTGTATTATTGATCTGAGACGGCAAAGCGACATTCCACAGGTGTATGCAATCCTTTCCTAGATGGAAGAAGTTGTGATCCGATAGCCCAAGATGACGTAGGACAATGTTGACAGTTCAGAATACAAACCTATTAAGGCTAAACTTAATAAATCTTGACCATAATATAACACAAATTCAGTGTCCCGCTGAAAGCCAACAATGCTTTGTTTCCAACCACAAGGGCACAGGAACCAAATCCCTGATATAATGCCAGGCACAGAAGACAAGACAGAGCCTCCCCAACCTAAATATTCTGCTCATCAAAACCCACACCCTGCTATGCCCTAGCGCCTCTGCATTTAACCTTATGGGATGCTCGTAACTCTAAGTGTTTTAACTATTGGATTTTTATTTAAAAATACAAATATTAAGATCTAACGATTAAGCACCAAAGACAATTAACATAGCCCCTTATATTTTATCGGATGCTTGATACTCTAAATGTTTTAATTATTAAATCTTTGTTTAAAAATATAAAAATCAAGATCTAACTATTAAAACACCTAAAACAGTACTCAGTCCAAGCATTTTTGATCCCTCATAACCCATCAGACAAGACTTTACTAAGCAAAAACCTTGAACACTGTAGCTTAAAAGGCTAGAAATAGACAACCTTCAGAATATAATAATACATGTTACACAATCCTTAAATACAAAACATAAGAGGGGCTTCTGCACCGATTACAAACTCCTAATCAAAAGCAGAACTACAAGGGCTAAGCATACAATTAAGGTGACTTTAACTCGTCTGTTAAGCATCTCCTAGCTCTAGTTTTGTTAAAAAAATTGTAACCGACTCTTACTGTTTTTGGTGCCTGACACGCCATGATCACTGCAACACATAGTAGCATTATCTTCTGCATTTAGCTGCGTGTACTTTTTGGAGGAGCCCTTGCAAAGCTAAACTTGGTATTTGATGGCATGGAGCTCCAGCTTTCGTGGTGCGGCTTTACCAAGATCAATGCCACAAACGTCAGAGAGCCTAACCAGGTAGAGCAACACATCTGAGAGCTCTTCCCCTAGGTGTTGCTTCTCTTCCCCTTTCCAGTATGGCAGTCCTCTGGGAACCTCTCCTTTCCACTGAAATATCTCTGATAGCTCTCCCACTGCTCCCACCTGAATGCACATTATACACCAAATTGGGAAGGAAAATAGGGGATCTCTGACCAAGTTATAATGCTTAGAATCTCATGAGTAATCACATCAAAGTGGGATCTTTAACTGTGTGTAGAATCTATAGACAGATTGACTTATCGACACCTGGACCACAGTCTAATCTTGAATGAATAATAGAATGCTGTGTATTTTAAATGTCCCACAAGGCATCTCGTTATTGTCTCAATGCACAGTGATGTACCGAGGTGTAGGAAAGTTTCTCTCAAATATAGGCACTCATTTACCAAGATGCATACTTGGAGTTGTTCTAAAATTAATATTGGATAACCAGTACATTTATCTTTATATTTACTATAACCTTTTGATCCAACTCTATTTGGGGTCTTCTTCCCTTCTCGTGGTTGAGTTCACATACGAAAAAGAACAATGATAAAACACAAACAGTGATAGACAAGCTATTCAATCAGTTGTACAAATGTCTTCTTTCTTCTTTTTCCCTTTTGGTTCTTCCATTTTCTGCACTTACAATTCATTGATGGGAACCAAACATCTGAGAAAATATACACTCAACAACCAAAACCCAGAATTATAAATCCATTGAAAGTTTCTGTCCATATCATTTTCTGTATAGTTGGAGAACAGAAACTAGACCTTACCATTTCATTGATTAATTCAGTATTATATTTTCAAACTCAAACAAACGCAGAGTACTCATGTCAAATATTACCAAGAAAAGAGAGATTTTTGTATCTATGTCAAGAATCAAACAAAAAATCCCACCCAAAGTAAAAATCAACAACAATAATAAAAAGGTTTGACAAAAATACTCTTAAAAGGTGGTCAAAGGTAGTTCACTTGACAATTTAATAAGATTTTTTTTTCACAGAATGACCAAAATAATTTATAGTGGACAAAATCAGGGTTTCATAATCATTATGCAATGTCAGAGACCATTTTAGATAAAAAAAACAACTAATTAAAATGGATAATGCTAGGGAGAATAAGTTTGCAGACAAAATTTGCAAATTAAATGATGTGTCACTAACAGGAATGAGCAAATTTATCAACGCTTAAGTAATAATTGAATCATCAACTTCGATGTCATTTAGTTTACAAAATTTTATCTATAAATTTAATCTTCCTAACTTTACTCAATAAAAAAATAAGAGAATAATAGATAATGGGTACGTGGACAAACAATCATAGAAGCAGAAACAATGGCTGTAAGCAAGTTTTACTAAGATTTCACAAATGGGTACTGACTGATGTTAGGGTTTTGAAGTTGTACAAATTAACAGAGCCAAAAGCAGATTTCTAGGGCTATGAAAATGT
Organism: Malus baccata; assembly: GCA_006547085.1. Classification (NCBI taxonomy): domain Eukaryota; kingdom Viridiplantae; phylum Streptophyta; class Magnoliopsida; order Rosales; family Rosaceae; genus Malus; species Malus baccata. Next base: position 446,217 of record VIEB01000791.1, read on the forward strand.
TCCCAGTCTTTCTCCCTTGAAAACTCAGCCATTTTCTTCTTCCGCTCCTGCAGGGTAACAGCTTCTCTTTCTGCAACTCCAATTCCAACTCCAGCCATATCTCCAACCGCTGAATAATCACCAAATCCTCAAACTTTCACAGACTCACAGTCAGTCTCAAACTCTCCTGGAGGTGGCTGGTCTATTTTCTTCACAAACAGGACCTTATAAGACTGGCTACCTGATTTTGCCGGTTCCATCCAGGGGATTTTGATTTTGATTTGACAGGCAGGCGCCGGTTTGCTGGTAGGGATTTGGAGGGACTAAGGCCTAGTTTGGGAGTGAGGTGCTTAAAAAAAAAGCACCCATGAAAAAAAGCTGTAAGGGTTTTAGGTGTTTGGTAAACTGAAAAAAAAGGGCTTATTTTGGAAGCTGCTGTGAGAATAAGCTGAAATCAAAGGAAAAAGCTGAAGCTGCTATTTGTAGCTTTGGAAAACTGGCTTTTTTTCAAAGCACACGGAGCTACAGTGCTCCTTTAATGAAAAGACCCACTATCAGACTGCTTTTTTTTCCAAAAGCACTTTTACAAAAAAGTTTACCAAACACTCTGCTGCTTTATTTCACAGCCGCTTATTCTCACAGCACAGCCGCTTATTCTCACAGCAGTTTTTTTTCAAAGCACAGCAATACCAAACCAGCCCTAAATGTTGTTGGTAGGGAATATCCCCGATGGACATTTTTGGAAAACCGTATCGTGCAAAAATGCAATGATGGGAGAACCTTTGGCTTCGGATGTGGATGGACTCGCGATCACTCAAACACTAACATCAAGTTGATATCATGCGTGTGCAATGGTGCGACACGATTATCAATCTCTCTTATTTTCATGATGAATAATGTTAGGTAGACTAATCTTTTGAGTAATGTTAGTTAGACTAAATTTGTAGACTAAGAGCCCGTTTAGAAATGTTTTTAAAATAATTGAAGGGTTTTTTGTGAAAGTGTTTCTAGTTTCAAAAACACTTAAAAGTGTTTTCTACAAGAAGGATCAATTATGTGCTTCTTGCATAAAGCACCAGTTATCTGTTTCTAGCATAAAGTACCAATTATGTGTTTATTGCAGGAAGCACTAGTTATGTGCTTCTTCTAGAAAGCACCAGTTATGTGTTTTAATCTCCTTAGCATTACCGTATTGTGCAAAAATGCAATGATGGGAGAACCTTTGGCTTTGAGTGTGGATGGACCTGTGGTCACTCAAACTCTAAAGTCAATTTCATCTTGTGTGTACAGGTGTGACGCGATTATCAGTCTCTTTTATTGTTATGAATGCTAGGTAGACTAATTTTTTTAGTAATATTAGTTAGACTAAATTTGTAGACTAAGTGCTCGTTTAAAAATATATTTAAAATAATTGAAGGGTTTTTGGTGAAAATATTTTTGGGTTTCAAAGCACTTAAAGTGCTTATTGTAAGAAACACCAGTTGTGTGCTTTTTACAAGAAGCACTTCAAGTACTTTTTCAGGATTCACTTGCACTTTTACTAAGAATTGGTTCAAAAAACACTCTCATGAGAAACGATTTCAGTCATTTTAAAAGCACTTCCAAATGAGCCCTAAATTTGCTAAAAGATGTGTCACCAATAAAAAAAATAAGATCAACACTTAAGTAATAATCCAATCAGCAACTTTCATGTCATTTAGTTTATAAATTTTTGTCTACATATTTAATCTCCTTAGCATTACTGTATTGTGCAAAAATGCTATGATGGGAGAACCTTTGGCTTTAGGTGTGGATGGACTTGTGGTCACTCATACTCTAAAGTCAAGTTGATTTCATCTTGGGTGTACAGGGGCGTGACACGGTTATTAGTCTCTCTTATTTTCATGAATGTTTGGTAAACTAATTTTTTGAGTAATGTTAGTTAGATTAAATTTGTAGACTAAGAGCTCGTTTAGAAATATTTTTAAAATAATTGAAGGGGTTTTAGTGAAAGTGTTTTTAGGTTCCAAAAACACTTAAAGTGCTTCTTGCAAGAAGCATCAGTTATGTGCTTCTTTCAAGAAGTACTTCAAGTATCTTTTCAGGATTCACTTGCACTTTTACCAAGAATTAGTTTCAAAAAGGCACTATCAAAAGCGATTTCAGTCATTTTAAAAAAACTTCCAAATGAGCCATAAATTTACAAACTAAATGATGTGTCACTAATAAAAAAATAAGCATATTAATCAACACTTAAGTAATAATCTAATCATCAACTTTCATGTCATTTAGTTTATAAAATTTAGTTTACATATTTAATCTCCTTAACATTACCGTATTGTGCAAAAATGCAATGATGGGAGAACCTTTGGCTTTAGGTGTGGATGAACTTGTGGTCACTCAAACTCTAAAGTCAAGTTGATTTCATCTTGGATGTACAAGGGCAGGACACAATTATTAGTCTCTCTTATTTTCATGAATGTTAGGTAGACTAATTTTTTGAGTAATGCTAGTTAGACTAAATTTGTAGAGTAGGAGCTCGTTTAGAAATGCTTTTAAAATAATTGAAGGGGTTTTGGTGAAAGTGTTTTTGGGTTCCGAAAGCACTTAAAGTGCTTCTTGCAAGAAGCACCAGTTATGTGCTTCTTGTAGGAAGCACCGGTTATGTGCTTCTTTCAAGAAGCACATCAAGTACCTTTTCAGGATTCACTTGCACTTTTACTAAGAATTGGTTTCAAAAAGACACTATCAAAAGCGATTTCAGTCCTTTTAAAATAACTTCCAAACGAGCACTAAATTTGCAAACTAAAAGATGTGTCACTAATAAAAAATAAGTACGTTAATCAACACTTAAGTAATAATCCAATTATCAACTTTCATGTCATTTAGTTTATAAAATTTAGTCTACATATTTAATCTCCTTAGCATTACCATATTGTGCAAAAATGCAATTATAGGAGAACCCTTGGCTATGGGTGGGGATGGACCTGTGGTCACTCAAACTCTAAAGTCAAGTTGATTTCATCATGCTTGTACAGGGGTACGACACAGTTATCAATTTCTCTTATTTTCACGACAAGTAGTGTTAAGTAGATCAATTTTTTATATTGAAATTGTAAACTATATAAGATGTTAATCAATACTTAAGTAAATATAATCATTAACAATCACGTCATATGACTTATAAAATTTGGTCTAAAAAATTGATCTCCGTAATATTACATTTTTTGTGATACAACGGGTCTTAATTAAGAGAGCTTCCCTTGTCTGTCCAATATTTAGTAATGTCATTCCTTAATAAATAGAAATTAAACTAATGAATACCTAAGTATTATCTATTAACTTGACTCCTCAATGAATGGGAAGGATTTCTTCCTCAATTTACTACGTGTTTGATCGACGAAACTTTATGATTATGAACGGAATCATTCATATTAAAAAGTAATTTGTAAGGATCATATGTGCAATAAATAAATAAAATATGAGATAGTTTAGTCATCGAACTATTTTAAAACAGATGGACAGATTTTGTAAAAGCATCGAGAATCGCCTATTTATTTCTAAAATGACCTTAGTTTTGATTAAGTTTTTACATTGATAATTTTTATATACAAATTTATAATCTGAATGATTGAACATGAAATTTTATGAATCAACCACTAATTGGATTGAGGAGGAAGTCTTGAGGAGCCCAGATAACGCAATTTTTTTTTTCAATGATGGCATACGAGATTTTATCAGCATCTCTCGAAATTGATTTTACAAGACTTTGGTTTAACAAGACTTTAAGTTAGGCTTTGGAGTCAAGCCCATTATTATTTCCTTTGGTTGACCTCTTCGTCAACTAACTATGAAGAATGGTTTTCTTCTTGGATATGTGGCACTACTGCTGTTTTTGTGTCTCAACTTCAAGGATTTGTTGATTCTATTCACCTTAGTTAAAGTTGTCGATTGCACAATTTGGTTGACTTCTCCGTCAACTGATGTGAGAACGCTTTTTTTAATGGATATGTGAGCACTAATGTTTTCACTCAACCACCGGGATTTGTTGATGAGAAGGGGATTTGTTGATGAGAAGTGATTTTCACACATTGTTTTTAACTTTTTATACAAACTCTATTTAATTGTGGTCGTTGATTCCATTTGATTTATTCAATTTGATTACCATAAATAAAGAGAGGTATATAAGAATCTAAGAATCTAAAAAAAGATGTGTGAAAATAACTTCTTTTGTTGATTCTGCTCACATGTCACTTTACTCGAGATTGCCAACTGCACAAAGCTATTTATGGTATTGAGCAAGCTGTTTGAGCATGGTTTTAGTGTATCAGGATTATATCTTTCGCTTGTCATCTGGTATTATGAATCAGAGGTTAAAATAAGTCAACTTCTGCCGTTAACGCTCGAATCCCCCTACCGGATTAGGGAAGTAGATCAAGAAAAGTTAATGGAGCCCTAAAGGCTCTATAATACCGAACCAAAACAAAAGAACAAAAAATTAGAAATTGATTTCGTCAATTATATCAATGGATAATTACAAGAAGCGCGGAGCACACAGATTTTCAAGCGATGGGTTAGCTTCCAGTAACTCCCTCCGCCACCATCTTCAATTAGCTAGCTAGGTTTAGATTTCTCCCATCTTCAAGCGGTGCTCACAAAATTGAAATCGATTGTGGCGGTGGTCATGTCTGTCGCAATGGTCTTCATTGTTAAAATTATATATTGATGAACACCGATTGCAGATATAAAGAATGGAGCGATCGTCATGCCTCTTCAGTCTTGACCAAGGTCTAAAATATCGATGATATCGGAAATATCGGTAGTCCAAAAACACGGAAATTTCGATGAAAATATCGGAATATTATCGATATCAATAAAAATTAAATAAAAACCACGAAAATTGTAAGAAAAATTTGGAAATTTTTATTGAAACTTTGTAGGATGTTTATTTAGTCAATTATCTATTAGTTTATCACAAAAATTTGGAAGGAAATGCATTGCATGATGAATTTAACTTATTTAAGTTGATTGTATAGCGAGCTGGCAAACATTGTGAGTGTAGAAAATATGTAGTAATTAATTAAAGAAGTTTAAACACACCATAATCATTTATATATAATGAATTAGTACAATATTTTACACTTTATACATTGCATGGTAATATACATGAGTGACTTAGTACCACATAGAGTTCCTATCAATGTCTAAAATATCGATGATATCGGAAATATCGGTAGTCCAAAAACACGGAAATTTTGATGGAAATATCGGGATAATATCGATATTTTAGACCTTGGTCTTGACCATTGCCAGAAAAATTTAACACCGTCATTTGTTTACGTGTCCAATTTCTAATGGATAAGTACCACCACCCAGCTGGTGCTACGATACCACCTAATAATTTCTCCACATTATGTCAGATTGCAAGCCATGTAGTTTTCAAGTACGTACCTTGAAATTGCTAATTTGGTGGATCGAGACCCATTGCAGACATTAGTTTCAATCCTACTGTAAAACAGTAAGAACAAACAACCAAGTAGCAGTTCGAAAGCAAAACTACGAAACACAAAGATTTGCACGAGTGCGATGGAAAACAGCTTTTTCACGAAGAGATGATGATGTGAGAATGAACGCTAAGTTTAGAAAACTTTCACCTAGTTGCACTCCAAACCTAACATGTGTTAAACCTCTCCTTTGTCTCACAGATGCAATATTGAATATTAGGGTTATGCAAAAGGTGTTTAACGAAAGATGCAGACCTTGTTATTTGAGTTTCGTCGCCTAATTCCTAGGCCAAATCAAAACAGATTTTTCTCTAAAAAATATCCTTAATTAACTAGGTCAAACACTCCTACAGTAAGTCAATAACTAAATGAATTGATCTCACGCACCTAAAATAATTCAGTCACTTAAAGAGTCATTCCCAAAATGAGTGCATAAGAAACTAAGGACTATATGGAAATTAAGGCGAACCATTACAAACTTGTATTGTATACACTCTAGAAAATTAGCCAACTAAAAAAGCTTGTTTTTCATACCTCCAATCAACTGTCCTCTTTGAGGGAAAGTTACATTTATGATGTCATGGAGTATAGATAGCTTGTTGGCTTTTTGCACCATCACACCTTCATTAAAGTCGACATTTCTTTTACACTATGTTTGGATGAGGGAAATGAACTTAAAATTTTGGTAAAAGTAGAATTTTTAAATTGACATGCACTAATTCCCTTGTTTGGATTCATAAACATATAGAAATTTAGAATTTCCACGTGTAAAAAAAAAAACTTGGAATTTGGAACTACCAATTCCCAAGTATAAATTTCATATAAATAGGTGTCATTTCCAAATTTCTATGAGTGAGAGTTTTAAAAAAAAAAAATTCCGTGTTCAAATTTCATTGTTCTTTTAGGTTAACTAAATAAGAAAATTCACAAATTCCAAAAAACAAAATTCCGTTATTCCAATTTCCATCATTTTAAAATTCCTTAATAATCTTAAATTTCCTCGTCCAACCAGAGTGTTGCATCATAAATTTATTTATTTATTCAGTTATTAAGTGCTCCTCATTCTTCAAATTTGGATGTTTTTATGCCTATATTTCGCTATTTGTTGGTCTCCATCATATTTTGATTTCTCCTATGCTAATCGACTGGTTGTTCCAACACTCATCAATTGACTATTTATTTTGTATGTTTCTTGGTCTCAACCATATAACTTGGAGTGCTAAAAAACAACCGATTCTTTTCTCGCTGCTCTTATGACCTAAGTATCACTCTCTTGCTCAGTTGTGTGTTGACACTTGGATTTCTCATTTACTTAATGGGTTGGAAGTTACTCATACAGTCCTACTTCTACCTTGTTACTTTGTGGCAACCTTATAATTGGTACCACCAACATGGATTTCAATTCTGTGTTTTATGCTCCCACAAAGCATGTTGAGGCCGATTACCATAACATATGGAGAGTGCGTGCATTCTTCTGGGTCTCACAATTGGGTCTCAAAACTTTGAAAAATTCACTCTTTCCTACTCTTTCCTTTGAATGGCGACCGACCGGTTTGTAAGTTCCTTTACTTCTCCCATTCTACCGCGTGAGGGGTGGTTTGGTCATCATCCAACCATTCACTATACTCTCTCTGTTTACTTTGACTAATGGTTTGATTTTTTCCCGTTCAACATATAACCGGATCAACTTGTTGTTGGAGCAATAATAGAAAATATGAGAAATAACAATATAATTCCAATGATAATAATCATAAAGAAATTTCACAACATCAATTATATATGAGATTAATATAAACAACTAGATATAAAGTTAGAAAAAACTGACAAACTTGGAGATTGAGGCTTGCATAAATGCAATGTCCTAAAGATAGAATTTCGCCCATACTCTTGTGCTTGTAGTTCAGTAGGCGTCCATCTCTCAGGATTCAACAATCTATAATCTGAAGTCAAAGCACTTCAATCTTCAGACTCTGGCGAACTTTATATATTCCGTACTCTCAAGACACGACTCGGAATTTGACACACGAAGCATTTGAGAAACAAAGTGGGGAAACCATATTTCTCAAGAGTAAAATTTAACTCTAATTTTCTATATATAATACCAATGGGTTCATGGGTTTATATAGAATTCAACTTCTATTTATTAAAGAGATGTAACTTTTCATCTATAAGTATACATCACCATTTTGAAGTTCTTTGTTTAAAATTCTAGTCCATTCGGATCGATGGTTCTGGGGAGTGTTGACAACCCACTTAATTTGTGCTTAATTTTTGTTTTAGCAATATAAAGTTTACAGTATCAATTTTCTTAATTGTATACCTCTATAGATAAGGAATCCCTTGTTTATGTTCTACTAACTCCTAATTGTAACATATGTAAACGTGAATGTAAGTATATTGTCTAAAGCACACATGCATGTTCTCGTTTGTGCTGTTAAAATATAGTGCCTAGAGCTTATGGGGAATTTTCTGTTATGCATTCTTTTCTTTGTGAAGGCATATACTTACAGAGATACAATCCTTGTTGAGTAAGGAGAAAACATTTTTAATTTATATACAATAGAAAAGAAAATCTTACCGATGTACGTACAAAAGTAAATCTTTCAAGAAAAGGAAAATAAAACACAATCCTATTTGGTTTTGGATTTTTTTTTTAATAAATGATATTATCTATACTAAAGGTGTGAGGGTCGGCTATAATGTGGTTCAAATTCCTCTTTGACGAGAATCAAACTTAGACATCTCACTTACCAAGAAAGAAGAATCACACTAGACCGTACTAAGTGCGCATGTTGGATGTTGACTCACTCCAACATGTGCACCCACCTAAGTTTGAATTTCCATCCCGAACTTTAAATTAGTTTAAAATCAAGGGTTGTTTTATTCACAGCCCAAATATTGTTGATTACATCCCACATATTTTTTTTCAATTAAAATTTATCTTAAATGACCCACATTCTTTCTCATAGTATCCTCACACCCCACACACACATCATCCTTTTGTATACCATATTCGTCTCATGATTTCAAATTAAATGGTGACGGTACTTCCTTTTGCACTATTAAACCATCCTTAGATGTCTTTCTCTCACTAAGAGAAAAGAAAGAAAACCTCCCGATGAAGCTTCCATGACATAACCTAAACAGCCTCTTCTCCAACCAGTGGAAAACAAAAGCAAGTATATACTTACTATTGATAGGTGAAGGAAGCATTCCAAAATGTCAATTTTATGTTCTATTCGTCAAAAATAACATTTTCTCATCAACATGTTTGCATTTTTATTGGTTAGAGTTTTGTTATAGAATAGACGATGAAACACTGATAGTGCCTTTGAGAGCTTGAAAAATAATTTGGGTTACGCGTTTTTTTTGTTTTTTGTTTTTTGTTTTTATAATTTTTGTAGAGACGGATTAGGCGAGATTAGCTCTTCGTCAACAATGGTGTATGAGGCACCAACCCTCTCCCGAAGGAGAAAGGACCATTGCACCCAGAAACTAAACCTGACATTAGTGTAGTGTTTTCCGTGTTCATGTCGTTTTCATGACTTACCCAATATCTTAATGGGTTGTATCGTGTAACACCCGCTAAAGTAAACGGGTAATTTGACTCGACCAGAAACCGGCCTGTTAATATTATCAGGTAATATGACCCGACTCATTACTTGTTAAGGAAAATATGTTTTAAATCAATAAATAATGAAAATGTAAAAACATAATTTTACCCTAAGAAAATTGAAAATATACTAAATGTGTATATTTATATCACATTGTCACACAAATATTACTTCAAAACATAAAAACAACATTTGTCTTTTAAGTATTACATATCCAAAATGAGAGTCTAATGAAAATACATTAGTAGATTACTACAAAATACCAAATGTTCAAGGATATGCAAAATGAAAGGAGTTATGTTTCAAGGTTGAGGAAACCTTACAAGTTTTGACAATAAAACCCTTCCAGTTTCATCAATCATCAAGGAAAATGATATTGGTTTATTTTGAACTCCCTGAAAAATACTCTTCATGAGGGTTTGTTTGGTTTTAAAAAATTCAAACGACGATATAACCATTCTTAAAGCATAAAGGATGCGATCACGAGCGTTTGCATATTTTTTTCACATTTTTTCGCACTTGTAAATTAATTATTATATTTTTTAATGTGTTTGGTATTTCTAAATTACTTGATATTTTTATTTTTAATGTGTTTTATAATTTTTTTAATCTCACTCCTTGCCTATAGTATACTATAAAAATAAGTAAAACTTAAAATTATAAATTTATATAGAATAATAATACAATAATACATATTTTAATATACAACATACTCTATGGCTATTGTGTTTTATAGTAAGTTTTTTTAAGTAGTTTAAAAAATTAAAATCACCAAAATAACTTTTTTCTTAATGTGTCGAAAATGGTTACCAGTGTGTCACTCTCGGGTAAACCTGTTAAAGACCCATTCATAACGGGTTCTTATCATGTGACTCGATAACGACCTGATTAGTTATTATGTCAACCCGAAACTCGGTATTTTCGTGTCTTTTACATGTCTTGTTAACAGGTCGTGTAAGAAATTACTAGGTCTACCATAACCCACACCCCCCCGGGGGGGGATCCCACATGTACTAGATTTTATTTAGAGGTATTCATCAATTTCCCCCATGAACTTGTGACTATTGGCCAATTTCCCCCCTCAACTTTAATTTTGGCCAATTTCTCCCCTCAACTCTCATAATTAGTCAATTTCCCCCCTCAATTGTAATTTGGCTAATTCCCCCCCTCAACTCTCGTAATTAGTCAATTTGCACCCTACTGTTAATTTTTTAATTTGATCATAATTAAACAAGTGTGTGTAAGAAACTAAATAAGATGTATGTTAATCATTTTCCTATACAAATAGATTAAACTTTAGAATTTTACAATTTATCATAGATAGTATTATTAGTCATAATAAATCAGTATGGAGTAATTTTATTTGATTTTTTACTATACAAAATTGATAACGAAAAGGATTGATGTGTACATTTTTGTATGTGAATACAATTTTCTTTATAAAAGTGAAAGCTAAATTCAAGTAAATTGCGGAGACTCAAGCTTTAGTGCAAAAATGGCTAGTCAATTCATAATTTTCAACTCCTTATTAAGAATAACTCATTTTATTGAAATAGGTCTGATCCATGAGTTTATGATTATTATTTCTTCTTCTATATGCTTTAAACCCGATTCATAACTTTTTCTTATAATCAACTCATATCACATACTAATTGTATTATGTTTTTGTACATTTTACCCTATATTATGCATGTGAGTTTATGTTAATTTTGGTACTTTGTTGGAAGTTATTAGAAAGATTGAAAGAAACAAAAAGAATAGATGGAAAATTAAAAAAAAAATTAACATTAGGGTGCAAATTGACTAATTATGAGAGTTGAGTGGGGAAATTGGCTAAATTAAAGTTGAGGGGGGAAATTGACTAATTATGAGAGTTAAGGGGGGAAATTAGCCAAAATTAAAGTTGAGGGGGGAAATTGGCCAATGATCACAAGTTCAAGGGGGGAATTGATGAATACCTCTTTTATTTATAATATAAAGGAAAAAGGAAAAGTAAAACAAGCACAGGAGGAGGGGGAGGAGGGACTAGGCCAATACCCGCTAAAAATAATTAACAAAAATAATATATTCTAGTTTAAAAATTCTTTGGCTTCCGTCACCTAAAATTGATTTCCTATAAATCCACTGCTCATATTTCACTGCCAAAATCCACCTCCACAACAACAATTTGCTTTCATGAAATTTGGGTTACACGTTGAACGTGATATGGAGTGCATTCATTATCTTTATTTTCATCATTAAAGCTTGATGGGTCTAAATAGTCATTTCATATGGTATATAATTCATTTAATAATAAATTTTAATAAAGCTCCCTTCACAATATATGAGGTGCTAATAAAAAAATTATAAAAAAAAATATAATTTGTATAAAAAAAAAACAATACATGAGGTGCTAATAAAAAAAATATAAAATAAAATATAACTTGTATCCAAAAAATATTGTTTTGTTGTAAACATTCCTAGAATAAGCGTGATTGTGTAAATCCTAGATTAGATTTGATTCTAGTTATCATTTCCTATTACAATTTGTATTACTTGGAGGAGAAGGAATATATTCTCTCCCTTTACTACTACAAATAAAGGCACAATGTAGGAGGGATAACAACACATACATTCCCCTACAATTCTACAAACACACATCTCTCTCCTCTCTCTCTGCCGCCGGCCCTAGTCTCTCTGTCAGATAAAAATAGACTACAACACGTTATCAGCACGCTCCTACCGCTGCGCTTTGGAATCTGACGTTGGAGATTTTTTTTCTGCATCAAACCAGTTCATCCATATCATCACACAATCAGGTTCTTTCCAAACAACGGTTTTTAACTCGATATTTTGCAAGCCCTGATAGCATGAACATTCACCATGATGCATGACCCAACTTTACGTTTAACGTATTTTAGATTCTACATAAATTGTGTATGCTTCATAACCAAAATTGCTACAATTATGTGAATTTGATATTTTTCATGAATTGAACCTTACATATGTATATGCATTGAAACTATTATTTGCATATGCATCAACGTAAATATGTGATTCATTGAATTTTACATGCATATAATTATATTTGAATTGAAAAATTTTTTTTTTTTGCGATTTGGGAATTAGGGTTCTAAGTTGAACCTGTGCACTTGCACCATGCAAGCCGCAAGCCACCAGGCCCGCAGCCTGCGATAGCCCAACCCAAAACCACGGTTGGAGTTTCTGCTCCTCGTCCAACTGGTGACCCCCATTGGAAACCTGACGCCTATGGCGTCCCAAACCCAGAAAATCCGACATGGTGTCGTGATATTCAATCCAATCTCACTGAAATTCCTGAAGAATTTCATCTAATTTGTATGAAATTTCAGTTTAAATTTCATTAGGTTTTCCGCGATTTCGATTCGAAATCCACTATGGTTTTTCACACCCGCAAGCATTGGACACCAAGGTGTGTTTGAAGCACCTTGTCCCGACCTTAGAAACGTCGCCTGCAGCGACGCCGTCAACTGACTCCGGCCTTCTTCCTCCGCCACGCACACCCAGCGCCGCTGGGTTTGTTTTGTCCTGTAACCCGAGCCCTAATGGGCTCCTGTCCCTAGGCCTGCATCAGCGACTTTGGGCTTGCTGATGCTTTGAGATGTCACGGCCCAACCCGTGCACACAAAAAAAACAATTTTTTTTGTCCTCTGGGCTCGCCTGCAACGGCCCAGACTGAAAGAAAAAGAAAAAATCTTTTTGTTTTTTGGGCCAGCCTGAAGCGGCCCGCGAAAAAAAAAGTTTTTTTTTTTGCTGCTTAACGCAGCCCAATCCACCCCGTAGGCCTGCAGCCTACACCCGAGACCCTCCCCAGTCCAATTTTTGGGCCTAGGTCTCACGGACCAAATTTTTCAAGCCACCCGTGGCTTCATATTTTCTTTTGGACCGCAAATTTATTCTTGGCCTATATTTTTAGGCCCCAAGATTTTATTATTTAATACTTTTAAATAATATGGGTTTTTATTTTTTCACCCACATTTTAATTTAGCTCCGAAGACCAAATAAATTAATTTAATTATCATTATACAATATTTTTGCATATATCTGTTGCATATTTGTTTGCATATATATTTGTGTTTGTGCTGCAGGAATATATGAACCTGAAGTTTATAATTACTTTGAAACCCGAAGTTTCTTATAAACATGCCTTGTTTGAAAACCTGAAGTTTTCACTTAAACATACCATGCTGAAACCCACGTAGAAACGGAGTTGAATTTCTGTGCGTAACTTCCTACGAATATGGCCAAAAGCGTATTCTAGAGAAGATGGAGCGTAGCCCGAGTGGTCTGTATACTACGACCATACGCCCCATCGAATGCCACTATGTGGCTGGCCCTACCACAGGGACCGCGCACGAAATTACACTTTGGCATGATCGTTTGGGACATCCTGGACGAATAGCGATGCGCCGTATCCTCAAAATTTCACACGGGCATCCACTAACCCGAAGCTTAGGTTCGATCCATGAAATTGCATGTCAAACATGTTCTATGGGAAAGCTTATTACTAAGCCTTCTTATGACAAGATTCATTCGAATCCTCCCATTTTTCTACAACGGAGTCTTGGGGAGATTTGGGGACCGATTCAATTTCCCTGCGGACCATTTAGATATTTTATGGTTTTGGTTGACGCTTCTACACGTTGGTCACACGTGTGCTTGTTGTCCACAAGGAACGCTGCATTCTCCAAACTGTTGGCTCAGGTTATCAAGCTCAGGGCTCACCACCCTGATTATCCGATCAAATCTATTCGATTGGATAATGCTGGAGAATTCACATCTAAAACTTTTGATGACTATTGGATGTCGGTTGGGGTTGAAGTTGAACATCATGTACCTCATGTTCACACCCAGAACGGCCTGGCAGAGGCTTTCATTAAACGTTTACAAATGATTGCTCGATCATTGGTCATACGTACCAAGCTCCCGATCGCTGCTTGGGGCCATGCAATATTGCACACAGCAAAGTTGGTCTGCCTGAGGCCTCTTGCGACACAACCATTTAGTGCCATTCAGTTGGTCATCGGATGCGAACCCGACATATCGCATCTGCGCGTTTTTGGTTGTGCGATCTATGTGCCGATCTCGTCGCCCTTAAGTACAAAAATAGGGCCTCAGCGAAGGATGGGAATCTATGTCGGATATGATTCTCCTTCGATTATTCGTTACTTAGAACCTTTGACAGGTGATCTGTTTACCGCTCGTTTCGCAGATTGTCACTTCTATGAGACAGTCTTCCCGTCGTTAGGGGGAGATAAGAACATCAACGTTCCTAATAAACGACGCGAATTATCGTGGATGACTCCTACTTTGTCTCATTTAGATCCCCACACCGCTCAGTCTGAAGCTAAAGTGCAACGCATATTAGATCTCCAGAGCATAGCTCAGAGCATGCCAGATGCTTTCACCGATCTAGCGCGCGTGACAAGATCACATATTCCAGCTGCGAATACGCCTACAAAGATAGATGTACCAAATGTACGACGGACTACCCTCCTGGAAGCTCGGGACGCCAATTCTAGTGATCCACGTACATTAACGGCTAGCCAATCCTCTGCCCCTACACAAAAGCGTGGCATACCCCTTGGTTCAAAGGATTCACACCCTCAGAAGAGGAAAACCACGGCACAAGGTCCCGAAGAGCCTACCGTGAATCCGACTATCGCTTACTCATTTTACCCAACTCATGAGGAAATTCTAGATTATGGAAGCGTCCTTGAAGAGACGAATCCTCCTCCCGAGAATAGTGAGATTTCGGTCTATTATGCTAGCTTAGATGATGTGTGGCGTAAAAAGGAGATGATTGTCGACGATGCATTAGCATTTGCAGTAGCTACTGAGATCATGTTGAGCGATGACATTGAACCGCGTTCCGTTGATGAATGTCGACGTAGAGCTGATTGGTCAAACTGGAAACAAGCAATCCAAGTCGAACTTGATTCACTTGCGAAACGTAAGGTGTTTGGACCTGTAGTTCCTACTCCTCCACATGTGAAGCCCGTTGGCTACAAGTGGGTTTTCGTTCGGAAGCGTAATGAGAAGAACGAAATTGTGCGTTACAAAGCTCGTCTTGTAGCACAAGGTTTCTCACAACGCCCCGGGATTGACTATGACGAAACTTACTCACCCGTTATGGATGTGATTACTTTTCGATACCTTATCAGTTTGGTAGTTTCCGAAAAACTGGATATGCAGCTGATGGACGTAGTAACCGCGTATCTCTATGGGGATCTTGATACGGAAATTTATATGAAAGTTCCCGAAGGACTTACATTGACTGGTTCAAATATTTCCAAACCCCGGAACACGCTCTCAATTCGGCTGAGGCGTTCACTATACGGTTTGAAACAATCCGGAAGAATGTGGTATAACCGTTTGAGTGAGTATTTGACTAGTCAGGGATATGTGAATAACGAACTATGCCCTTGTGTGTTCATTAAGAAGTCACATTCCGGATTTGCGATTGTTGCAGTATATGTCGATGACATGAATCTCATCGGAACTCCTGAAGAGCTCGCGAGAACTGCTTCGCACCTGAAGTCGGAATTTGAGATGAAAGATCTAGGTAAGACTCGATACTGTCTCAGTCTCGAGATAGAGCATTGTTCTCGAACTACACCCAGAAGGTGCTGCGCCATTTTAATGAGGATAAAGCGAAGTCTTCGAGTACTCCTATGGTCGTTCGTACGCTAGATGCAAAGCGAGATCCCTTCCGTCCGAAGGAGGATGATGAAGAGATTCTGGAACCTGAAGTTCCTTATCTAAGTGCGATAGGCGCTTTATTGTACTTAGCTCAATGCACTAGACCCGACATCTCCTTCGCTGTTAATCTTTTGGCATAATACAGCAATACACCAACACGCATACATTGGACTGGCGTGAAAGACATCTTCCATTACCTTAAGGGTACTACGGATTTGGGCTTATTATATCCCTACGAATCCTCGAGTGATGTCGCACCCTATGCTCATCGGGTTGATTCTTGCCTTGTTGGTTATGCCGACGCTGGATACTTATCTGATCCGCACAAGGCGCGTTCTCAAACGGGTTATGTCTTTACCGTTAGAGGCACCGCAATATCTTAGAGGTCAACTAAACAGACCTTAGTTGCCACTTCGTCTAACCATGCTGAAATTCTCGCCTTACATGAAGCAACTCGGGAATGCTTTTGGTTAAGAGCAGTAATTGGCCATATTCGAAGCTCCTGTGATCTTCATCCCGCCGTTAATGCCCCGACGACGATTTTTGAAGACAACGCAGCTTGCATCGAACAGCTCAAGAAGGGTTACATCAAAGGAGACAACACCGAGCATATTGTGCCAAAGTTCTTCTTTACACATCAACAACAAGAGCATCAGAAGATTGAAGTCACGCAAATCCGATCACAAGACAATCTGGCCGACCTCTTCACCAAATCACTACCGAAGGCGACGTTTCAGAAGCTTGTTCATGGAATTGGTATGCGTAAACTTTCTGAGTTGTAACTTTGCTATTTCTCTTTGGAATTATGTCAAACTCAGGGGGAGTATCTTTTGGATACTTGCTTGATCTTAATGTACTCTTTTTCCCTACGATTATGAGCATTTTTCCCACTAGGTTTTTGCTACCTAACTAGGTTTTAACGAGGCACCCATCTTGGGCTGGTCATATCCCTGATGACGTCCTGTAGACGTTTCTTTTGACTTTGCATTTCTCACGCATTTTTCCTTAGACTATGGATTTTGTCCCTACTTGGGTTTTTGCCATAGCCTTAGGGTTTTTTTAGTGAGACTTACTACTTATGCAAGTTCCTACCTTATTGAGAATAAGCGTTGTTCCTTGGAATCAATGCCGACGAGTCGACTTCCTCAACTTCTGCATGATGCTGAATCTACCTTAAGTATTTGCACACTCAGGGGGAGTGTTGTAAACATTCCTAGAATAAGTGTGATTGTGTAAATCCTAGATTAGATTTGATTATAGTTATCATTTCCTATTACAACTTGTATTACTTGGAGGAGAAGGAATATCTTCTCTCCCCTTACTACTATAAATAAAGGCACAATCCTTGGAATCAATGCCGACGAGTCGACTTCCTCAACTTCTGCATGATGCTGAATCTACCTTAAGTATTTGCACACTCAGGGGGAGTGTTGTAAACATTCCTAGAATAAGTGTGATTGTGTAAATCCTAGATTAGATTTGATTATAGTTATCATTTCCTATTACAACTTGTATTACTTGGAGGAGAAGGAATATCTTCTCTCCCCTTACTACTATAAATAAAGGCACAAGTAGGAGGGATAACAACACATACATTCCCCTACAATTCTACAAACACACATCTCTCTCCTCTCTCTCTGCCGCCGGCCCTAGTTTCTTTGTTAGATAAAAATAGACTACAACATGTTTGCAT
The DNA here is from genome assembly GCA_006547085.1 of Malus baccata. Classification (NCBI taxonomy): domain Eukaryota; kingdom Viridiplantae; phylum Streptophyta; class Magnoliopsida; order Rosales; family Rosaceae; genus Malus; species Malus baccata. Next base: position 463,706 of record VIEB01000791.1, read on the forward strand.
TTATTTCCAAGCACAGCTGTTATTCTAGAAGGGAAAATAAAATAAACGTCACACCGTACAAATTACTAGGTCATATAATTTTTTGGTAGACTACATAAGACTGTGGTGCATGATATCGAAGATAAGTCCACTCCATTGTTGGTCAAATAAAATAAACATTACATGTTCAAAGTTGAAATAATTATGTGAGCCATTAATTTGGTTCAATTCAAGTAATTTTTTAATGGTACAACAATATATTTACATTAAGAGAAAAAGAGGAGTTCGGTTAAGTCACATAATAGACAACCTAATTTGGTATCGAAATCGCCATCTACGAGATTTCGTTACCAATTAGGTCAAATCTCGTGAAGAGGAATACCACCAGACCATAAAACTGAGAGATGATACAAGCATTTTGTTAGGGTAAAATTGGCTATTCCTAAACAAAACGCATGAGTCTGTAATCTTAGACTAGTACTTGTTTTCAATTGTAATTATTTTAGTCTAAGTTTGTCTCACGTGATCTCGATCACAAAATGGCAATCGTTTCAGAGACATCCACTCAGGTAAATTTGGCATGCATATGCATTCATATAGTCTAAGTCTATGTTATATGGATTATTTAGTTTGGACTTCGCACATTTATTATTTTGATATTTTAATTAAGATTCTATTATCTGAATTAAAAGCCCATGTCTTTTTAATTAGCCGCATATCCCTAGACTACTTGTTGATCTGTAGATTTGCACCTTTAGCATATTGATAATTCCTATTGGTTTTAATTTTTATCTCGTAACATGTCATTCCAATCTTAAGGAATTTGAAATCAAGTTAAAGTCTTCTACTGCAGTCTATTTATAGATGCATTAGGTTAGGGTTTATGGCTGCTGCCGTATTACAACATATATATGCATTGAAAGCACCCATTTATTTGCAGAGCATGCGTTAGGGTTTTAGAAGTGATCATCATATTATATCATATCACCATTCTTGTTTTGGTTTCTCCAACATGAATTAGATCAGGGGTTGTTTTGACTGCTGCTTATGCATGAGTGAGGTTTTAGTGAGATACACATGCTTTAAATTACACATGCATCGAGAAGAGTTCAGTGAGAAAAAGAGCATGGATGCGGTTGTGAGTGCTTCATAGATGGTGTAGTCACTTCATGTTGCATGAGCATATATGATTATATATTTGGTTCTTGTCACATACCTAGTCTAATACACACAGAGGGCATTACAATTTAATCTCTACTTCAGTGTGCTAGTGTGAGAAAAACAGTTTCAGCCGTGTGATTTTAAAAGACAAAATTCAGTTTTTCTTCACTGTTTTTTTTTTCAGGCTTTAATCAAAATCAATTATGAAAATGTGCCTTGTGATTTTCGTAATTGGTTGATTTTCAAAAATCATTCCATCATACATACATTCTGCATGATTGAGTTAGTATCTTGCAAAGTTTGAGGAGAAAGTGATTGACGATCGTGTTAGTGTCGTGCATTTCCACTCGAAGGCTAAAGAGAGATCGAGTATTAAAGCACGGACACAAAACTGCCTACTAGTATGCATGTCTAGTTGATGAGTTTTGTAAGTCTTTCTGTGCTTATTTCTCTTAGTGTTTGTCCTGACTTGGGAGCCTGAGGATTTTCCCAGTGGTGGGTTTTGCCTCGTTAAATCCTACATCCTGTGTGCACTTTTTATTTATCGTTTTAATTGCATATGAGTATGATAGTTTGATATGTGATGTGAATGTGGATTTAATTTGAGAACTGAAAATTAAATTAAAATTTGAGTTGGATTTTTAAATTGGAACCTATTCACCCCCTCTAGGTTAAACTAGTACCCATCCTAGAACCTTCACATTCTTTAAAAACAAGAATTTTGATTCGAATAACAACCATTCATGTAAGGTAGTTGTGCACATCAACTTAAAGAATGTCCTTTCCATAGCAATTTTTCATGGGTGTCACACAGCCATTCTGTGAGAAATGCCAGTACATAATCAGCAATGTATTCAATTGAACGGAAGAAATTTATCCAAATTTGCATGATTTAATTCCTCAGTCATAGCTACTAATTCCAATGTGAAAATAGAAGATCTATAGTCCAAAACCATGACCCCCTTTTTGGATGACCAAGAATTTTATTGGATGATCCTTGTATGGATGACTTATGCTGAGTCGCAATTATACCATAGTAAAATATCCAAACCCAAAATCTTTTTTTAGGCAATTAGCTCAAAACAATCCAAGTAGGACATTGTATTAAACATTAAGGAATGTAAAATTTGGCCAAGTTACAAAATGTGTCAATCAAAATAATTTGATGTTAAACTCACTAGATCTACGAAGTTGAATGTAAGACTACTTACTTATAAGTAGAGACAAGTTTTTAATATACAACGATATTGCGAGATGAAATTTTGGTTAAGTCATATGATGAGTCAACCATATTTTGGTATCAAATTCAAGGGAGTTGAAACCTATGACCTACCATGCACTTATAAATGAAGAGAAATACCACTATATTGTAATACTAAGCTTATCATTTTGAAGAATCGAACATAAACCTCATATTTAAAATATAGAAAATACCATTAAACTATGCTGTAATAAACTAATTTTCATTATCTTTTACACTATATATGGGGTTGACAAATGACAAATCGTTGTCCCTAATGGAGGAAAGGGATCCTCTCTCCCTATGAATCACAATGTAAAGATCATCTCTCCAAAAATAAATTAAAATTAAGGTTGTTTAGGCAATCTATTGTAGCAAATACATTGATGGTTCGTAATGCTTTTACCAATACTGCTCATTTGTTTTTAAACAGTTTGAGGACTAAACGACCTTAATTTTAATTGATTTTTGTAGAAGTGATCTTTATAGGGTGATTTATAATATGAATGGTTCTGATTATAAACTCGCAGTTCTATAAATTTGCATTGAACAATTTTGATAAATTTTAAGTAGGAGTTCATACTCATCTTTGAGTAGTTAAGTATTGTTCGTGTTGAGTGGGTTGATAAAGTTTGAAAAAAATTATTCATCAGAGGTTTTTGACATGCATATATATTTTAATTAACCTTCTTAATTGTACATCTCTATAGATAAGGAATCCCTTGTTTATGTCCTACCAACTGCTAATTGTATAGCACATATGAAAACGTAAGTTTAACTGCATTGGCTAGAGTACATGAGCTCACGCTTGTGCTGTTAAAATATAGAGCCTAAACATTGTTATGCATTATTGTCTCTGTTGAGGCATGAATTTATCGAGATACTCTTTGTTGAGAAAGAAGAAAACATTTTTAATCTATTTTATAATAAAAATAAAATCCTAACCTTTGTACAAATGGAAGTCTTCCAAGAAAAGAAAAATAAATCACAATTCTATTTGAACTTAGATGTTGACTCACCCCAACGTGAGCACCCGCCAAATTTTGAATTTTCATCCACAAACTTTAAATTGATTTAAAGTAAAATATAACTTGTATCGAAAAATAAATTGTACATTTATTTCCTAGCACAACTGTTCTTCTAGATGGGAAAATCAAATAAACATGCCACACCATATAAATTATTAGGTCATATAACTTTTTGATAGACTACATATATATGGAAAGCTGTGGTTGCATGACCCCGGAGGTAAGTCCACTCCACTATATGGTCAAATAAAATAAACATCACATGTTCAACGTGCAAATAATTATGTGAGTCATTAATTTGGTTCGATACAAGTATTTGCTTTCAGGATATCAATATATTTACATTAAAATGGGAGAGATAAGTTCAAATGGGTAGTCTATTATTGAATATGTCAGCTACAATATTTAAATTTAAAATTTCTTACTTGCAAGTGAAGATAAAAATCACTAGACAACAATAATGAATGACACTCCAAATATTCATTAAAAGCGAGAATTTAGAAATGGAATAACTACCATTCATATAAGGTGGTTATGCACATCAAATTAAGGGATGTCCTTTACATAGCAATTTTTCATGCGTGTCACACAGTAATTCTGTGAGAAATGCCACTACATTATTTAATTCATCAGTCATAGCTACAAATTCCAATGTGAAAATGGAAGCCATGACACCATTTTTGGATGACCAAGAATTTTATTGGATGATCCTTGTATAGATGCAATTATACCATATTAAAATATCCAAACCCAAAATCTTAACCTTTAAGGCAATTAGCTCAAATCAACCTTAGGACTTTGTATTAAACATTACGAATGGGAAATTTGGCTAAGTTACACTGGTTCTAAAAGACGTTACCCGCTAGTTAGGCGGTGGGCTGGGGTCTACTGTCTAAGCGGCTAGGCAGAGGCTTAGGCGTACTAAACGGATTTAAGTAAATTTATGATATATTGGAAAAATAAGTGCCAATTTTATATTAAAAAAAACACATAATTGTAATGGCATACATAAATTGATAAATAATATGACATGTAGAATATAAAGTATTAGACAACCATATTGAAAATATAGAGAACAAGCATATAATGAGTGTTCATTCAAGTATTCAATAAGTTTCTTGAGAGTCACGACAGATGCGGGTTTAGGCGTGCTGGCAAGCTAGGTGGAAGCCTAAGTAGGTCTAGGCGCACTTTCTTAATTTTCAAACGCCTAGGAACTAATCGCGGTTATGTCCAATTGCCTAGCACCTAAGCGGGAATTTTTAGAACAATATGTGTTAGTCAAAATAATTTGATGTTAAACCCACCTGATCTACAAAGTCAAACGTAAAACCTCTTATTTATAAGTGGAGACAAATTTTCATATACAACAATATTGTGGGTTGAAATTTTGGATAAGTCATATGATGAGTCAATCATAATTTGGTATCGAATTCCGGGGAGGCGAAACCTATGACCTACCATGCATTTACTAATGAAGAGGAATACCACTATACTACAATACTAAGCTTGTCATTTTGAAGAATAGAACATAGACTTCATATTTAAAATATAGAGAAATACCATTAAACTATACTGTAATAAACTAATATATATTTTCATTATCTTTTAAACCATATGATGGCTGGCGTATTTCATTATATTTGTTAGAATTAATCCATGATATGGTGGGCCACGTACGTCTAGGATCACAAAGTTGATGATGAAGAGTTGAGTGGGTTGATGAAGTTTGAAAGAATTATTTCTCAGAAGATTTTAGACATGCATTTCCCTCTCGAGCACGTAGGGGGGGATTAAATCTGAACCATTCATTTCAACCGTCAGACGTTTATAAATTGACTCCTTCATTAGAAGAACATGCATTCGTCTTGACTTGAGAGTTTGGGTATTGGTTAGTCAAGGTTAATCTGCAGATCATGGCTAATCATGGTTATTGTGGGGTTTTACTATCTCTTACTTTGTTAAGTTTGGCTATTCATGGAAGCTTCTGCTTCCCTGAAATTAATGGAGATAACAAGGGCTCTCCACGTACCACTACTGATACGGGAAAAAGATGGGCAGTTCTGGTTGCAGGATCAAGTGGTTACGACAACTACAGGCACCAGGTTTAAGCTTGTCCAAAATTTTGATTAATTAGTAACATTTTATTTTAATTGTGTTACAAGTAATAAAATTTAGGGCTAATCTTTGTCGTTCCATGCAGGCTGACATATGCCATGCGTACCAGATACTTAAAAAGGGAGGACTGAAAGACGAGAACATCATCGTTTTCATGTACGATGATATCGCATACAACCCGGAAAATCCTCAACAAGGTGTCATCATCAACAAGCCAAATGGTCAAGATGTTTATAAAGGAGTCCCCAAGGTTGTAACAAATTTTCTGAGTCTGATTTTTAGTTTCTAGCTGGTTAATTTGTTAGTTTAACATTGTTCAGTTACCTGAAGTATTTTTTTTCTTCTAATGCAGGATTATACAGGAGATCATGTTAACGCACGCAATCTCTATGCTGTTATTCTTGGAGACAAAAGTGCTCTCACCGGAGGAAGTGGCAAGGTTCTAAGTAGTGGCCCGAATGACCATGTTTTCATATATTATGCAGACCATGGTTCTGTAGGATTACTTGGTAATTTGTAATTTTTTTTTATTAACTTTGAAAATTATAATTAGTGATCTTACATAGTCCCATAAATTCAGTAAATTTTGTTCTCGGGTTACATATGAACTGTATATTGTTTTCAGGGATGCCTAGCGATTATGTTTATGCGAAAGATCTCATACGTGTACTGAAGAAGAAGAATGCTTCTAAAGGTTACAAAAGCATGGTAAGAATTTTCACTTGAGTAACTGTCTGACTGAAGTTTTCAACTCTTTATTTGATGATTTTCATATATTTTCTGAGGTTTTAATGCATTTATGTGAAAACAAAAAAAATTAGGTTTTTTACATTGAAGCTTGCGAGGCAGGGAGCATGTTTGAGGGCCTCCTTTCAAGTAATCTGAATATTTATGCTACCACCGCGTCGAATGCAGAAGAGAGTAGTTATGGAACATATTGTCCCGGCGACCCATCAGTTCCTGCCGAGTTTGATACTTGTTTGGGAGACTTATATAGCATTTCCTGGATGGAGGATTGGTAATGCTGGGCCTTTCTTTATGAAAATGCTGTTCTAATTAAACAGAGTACATTACTTTGTCAGTTTCAAATACATTTTCAATCAAATGCTCATACTAATTACTTTGTTGTTTCGGTGACTTTTGGACCATATTTTCATATTTTGAGAGCAGTGACATAAGTGATTTGCATAAAGAAACTTTGGAGAATCAATATGAAAGGGTAAGAATTTGAAAATTTCTCGTATGTAAATAATGTCTAATGTTGGTGAAATTAGAATAATATGACCATGTGAACATGTCGATTGAATTACAGGTTCGAAGAAGAACAACTAATTCGCATGTTATGCAGTACGGAGATATGAGTCATAAACAGAAGTTCCTCTTTGCTTACATGGGTGCAGATCTTTCTAATCGTAGCCATGCTTCCACCAGCGATATCTCTTCACCCTCAATCTCAAGGGCTGTTAACCAACGTGACACAAAGCTCCTCTACTTCCAGCAAAAGGTTTCTGCTCTTCTTTTATTCTGAATTCCAAACTTCAATGTGTTTAATTTTCATGTATACATGTATATGTATTGATTAGTACATGCCAAACTCTCCGGCTGGAGAACTTTTCGTATGTTGTTGACAATTTGTATTTTTCGTTCTATATGTGTCAGCTGCAAAGAGCTCCTACTGGATCTCAAGAGAAGCAGGGTGCTCAGAAGCAGCTGTTGCTTGAAATTGCTCATAGGAAAAACGTGGACTATAGCATAACGAAACTAGGGGAGGTTTTGTTCGGACACGAGAAGAGCTCAAACGTTTTAATGAATGTCAGGCCACAGGGCCAACCTGTGGTAGATAATTGGGACTGCTTCAAGAACTTTGTAAGTTCAACTCATCTAATTCTATACATCAAATCGATACAGACGACACGCAAGTGCTTGTGCTTCTTTGTTCAGTTTTTTGAAGTAAATCAACAAGTTTTATATCCGAGATAATTGATTTTGAGTTCTTTCCATGTAGTTGAATATTTATGAGAAGTACTGTGGACATTTATCTGCATATGGAATGAAGTACACACGAGCTATAGCCAACATATGCAATGCTGGGATTACCACAGAGAAAATGGTTGCAGCATCTGATCAAACTTGTGCCAACAAACCCAATGTCTAGAACTTCCTTTCTGATCAGATAAATGATCAATAGATGTATGTGTGAAGGTGATGTGTTGGATGCTAAACCATTTCTGGAGTTGATCTCGAAGAAATTGCAGCAGCTAGACTAAGAAAGCCAACGGCTATTTTCTTTTGAAATGTAACGGCTAGTATAAGTTAAGTGATGGTTTTTTACAAGTGCAAGGCTTCGATTAAAAGCTCCAATGAAGGGCTAAGATTAGCTTTGTACGAATTCCTTAAGTCTTGGTGTAATATTGGAAATTAAGTGTGTATAGTGCAGTAGTAATCAAAGTAAGAAGGGGTGCCCTTAATATACATATATACACGCGCATATATATATATATATATATATATATGTATGTATACAGCACGAACCAATTATATATAAGAAAAAAAGATATGCAGTAGTAATACTTTGATCAATTGAAACTGCAAATTCGACTATACTAGTGTAAATGTTGTAAAGAAAATGCTTTTTCGCTGTTTTTTATTTATATAAGATTGATTGCTAAGAAGATGGTTTCTATGTGTCTTGTTTGTATGAATCGTATGTACTAGCAAATGGTTTCGTGTATGTATTAATTTGATATTTGTAATTTAAGTGTTGATACAAGTTTTACTTGAATAAATATATATAATATGTGTATGTGTATGTGTCTTAAATATATATAATATGTGTATGTGTCTATATATATATATATCATATTTTAGTATATTTTGGCATTAAGTTGTGAGTTGTGGTTATTTTAGGATTACTTTTTATTTGGAATTGAGAAGCATTGTTGGAAACAATCATTGTCAACTATCTGATTGCAATGGACAAAGATTGGCTAACATTTTCAAGGTATATTATATGCCTCAATGAATTTCATTTTTGACATTGATAACTAGGTTCTGTTTAAAGTGATTAAGATTTATTTATAATACAAACCATCAACAGAATACAGAGAGGGTGCACAAAAGTTTGTACAAGTAGCTAAAGAATATGGAGGAAATCAAGATAAGATCATTTGCCCATGTATAATATGTCAAAACCAATGTTTTCAATTACCTGCGATTGTGTATGAACACTTGGTTATGAATGGAATAGATCCTTCATATACTACTTGGGTGTTCCATGGTGAACAAGAACCTATTCTTCAACAACATGACTATGCCAACATGACAGAAACATATCAGATGTATAGGGATGTCTTGGCTGAAGATGATGGAACTGGAAAAACAAATTTGCTAATTGGAGATGAGAATTTCAAACAAAAGGTTGAGGTGAAGCTCCTTTATATGAAGGTTGTACGAAGTACACAAAGTTGTTAGCAACTGTAGTTTTATACAAGATTAAAGCTTCAAATGGTGCAACAGATAAGCTTTTTGATAAGCTCCTCCAAGCCCTAAAGGACATGTTCCCAGAAGGTAATACATTTCCGAATTCAATGAATTCAACAAAGAAGTTACTTAAGGTGTTTGATTTAGGGTTCGAGAAAATAGATGCATGTGTAAATGATTGCTGCTTATTTTGAAAAGACTTTGAACAACTTGAGACATGTCCAAAGTGTGGTTCTTCACGTTGGCAGGTTGGTAAATGTAATAATCAGAATTAAATGAAAACGAAAAACTTCTCACCTTAAAATCCCCAGCATGTATTGTTCCCATCTCCACTAACTGACCATTTTCTAATCCCAGTTGTTTCACTAAGTATTCTTTTGCTCGGCCAACTTCCTTGTTTGTGGCTCCATTGGCGGCAAAGCAAATTTCGGTTTTTTTATTAGATAATTAGATTATTTTTGTTTTGTGAGGCCATTCATGTGTACAAATATTTCTCTACCTTTTTCTGGATCTCTTCTTAGGAAAACTGATATAAGATGTATGTGTCTGACTCTCTAAGATGTATGTCTATGGTTGTTTTTTTTTCTTTAAATCAGAATTAAATGAAAACGAAAAACTTCTCACCATAAAGTCCACAGCATGTATTGTTCCCATCTCCACCAACTGACCATTCTCTATTCCCAGTTGTTTCACTATGTATTCTTTTGCTCGGCCAATTTCCTTCTTTGTGGCTCCATTGGTAGCAGAGCAAATTTCTGTTTTGTTATTAGATAATTAGATCATTTTTGTTTTGTGAGGCCATTCCTGTGTACAAATATATTAAGACATAGCCGATGTTGATAATTAGATTGTTTTTGTTTTGTTAGTAGATACAATGTGATAGAAGAAGTGCACGAAAAGCTGACGATGCTTCTAGACAAGCTTCCAAAGCTAGTTCCCAGGTATACGAGAACAAGTACCAAATAGTTATTTTTTTATTTTTTATTTTTTTTATTTTTTTGGCCACAAAGTCCGTCCCACTCCAGCATTGCTATCATGAGAAGAGACTTTGAGGAGAATTTATGGATGAACAAGAAAAATACAATATGTCAGGGGGACATAAGGCCAAACCTCAAACCATTAAAGAATTCATAACAACAATTCAAAACCTATTTCAGCAAAACCTATAACAAGGAAGCTTAGAAAGGTTGTGAGAATAAGTAGCTGCAGCACAAGGAGGGCATGAATCCCACCAATGGACACCGGGGTAATCAACACCATAATTAGCCAAACAATCAGCAACTTAATTACCCTTTCTAAAAATATGAGAAATCTGAACCTGCATGAAGGATAGTAAAACTCGACAGTTATGTCAATGGACTAACAGCCTCCAAGGGATAGATGTCAAGGAAGGTCAGGATGAAGAAAAAAGATGAACAACCAGTGTGGAGTCACATTCAATCCATAAGGAATGCCAACCATTATCCCAAGCTAAAGATATAGCATGAATAACAATGTGTAGTTCGGCATCCAAAGAAGATGCCAAGCTTATTTAACCCACAAAAGAACCAAGAGAATTACCCGTAAAATCCCGAAAGATACCACCAAATGCAGCCACACCAGGGGAACCTCTTGTTGGCGCGAGTCAACCATTTAATTTAGGAATATAATCCTATAATTTATTCCTTATATAATTGGGATTCTTATTTTCTGTTATGTGGGATATTGTATAACTATATATTTACCTCCTAGAGAAAAGAATAAACATACAATTCAAATCCTAAACACTTTTATCTTGACATTAGAGTAGGTTTTGACCTGACTCATTCTCCTTCACCTTAGTTGTCGTACTTTGAAAACCCAAAACTTTTCCAAGCGTGTCTCGAAGCAAGAGTCACAGCATAATCCACATGAAGAAGCAAGAAAAAATACACAAACCTAGAAAGCTAAAGGTCAACGTCTCGAAACAAGAGACCCATCTTTTTTTTTCTTATCTTTTTATTTTTCTCAGCCTAGATATCCGAGACCCACTTTGCCATCCTAGGAATCTGAAACACCAATCAGTTCTTCCATGATTTACAACCAAACCATGAACATCATGGATCCAGTTCTTGCCTCAAACGAAGCCCATAATTCAATGGGGCAGCAAGCAAGGTACGCTGACACAAGTGCTGGGCTAATCTCTGGCGTTAACAGCAAGGGGACAGTGGGCCTGCTAAGCCCACCAGCAGCCAACCGTCAGTTTTTCGGGCTTACAAGTGATCTGAAACCAGACTGTAAGGGCCAACAGCTTTCATTATTGAATTTGATTCCGTCTCAAGAACAATCTGATGATCCAAGTAAAATTGGTACTACATTCACAACATTCGCTAACCGAGATTCTGGCTGGATAATTGACTCTAGAGTTACATACCCTATGACATATGATGAATCCTTGTTGCACCATTTAACCGTGCCAGCCCAAGAGAATGTTATCACAGCAAACGGTGAAATTGTTCCAGTTACAGGAGCAGGTTCCATCGCCCTTACTCCCTCTTTATCTCTGCATAACACTTTTCTTGTTCCTTCATTATCGAATCATTTACTTTCTGTTGGTCAGGTTATGGAACAATTAGATTGTGTTGTACTCATGTTTCCCATTTTTTACCTACAACAGGATATCCAAACACGGGCAATCATTAGGCATGGTACTAAGAGGATATGGTTATATTATGTGGATGATGTGGTACCGGGCTGAGTCAACCAAGTAAGCAGTGGTCAAAACAATAAGGTTAAGAGAATCTGGTTATGACATCGTCGACTAGGACATGCATCTTTTGGTTATTTAAGAAAATTACTTCCATCTTTATTTAATGGCGTTTCGGACTTTGATTTTCAGTGTCAGGATTGCATTCTTGCAAAAAGTCATCGTACTTCTTACCCTTTGAGTCTTAATAAAATATCAATGCCATTTGAGTTAATTCACTCCAATGTATGGGGTCCCTCACCAATAGTGACACGCCACAGTATTCGGTGGTTTGTTACCTTTGTAGATGATTGCACCAGAATAACTTGGCTATACACTATGAAACAGAAGAGTGACGTTAGGCAAATTTTCCAACAATTTTATTGGATTATTAGAAATCAATTTTCTCTTCCTATCAAAGTCCTGAGATCCGATAATGGTGGAGAATATCTTAATTCTGAACTATCACAATTTTTCGCAGAGCACGGCATACTTCAAGAAACTACTTGTTCTCAAACTCCTCAACAAAATGGTGTGGCAGAACGTAAGAACAGACATATCTTGGAAACTACACGGGCTCTTCTAATTGAGGCTCATGCTCCTCATGCCTATTGGGCGGATGCAGTTACATATTTCGTTTATCTTCTTAATCGAATGCCCTCTCGAGTTCACAACTTTCGAACTCCCATGGAAGTTTTGATGGATTATGTCACTCTACCATATTCTCTTCAATTATCACCTCGCATATTTGAATGTGTGGCTTATGTGCATCTTCATAAGAATCAACGAAGTAAATTGGATCTGTGTGCTGTTCGTTGTGTATTTCTGGGATTTAATAGCCAACAAAAGGGATATTGATGTTACCATCCACCTACTAAGCATTTCTACGTCACCATGGATGCCACGTTTTCTGAAACTGAGATGTTCTTCATCTCTGATCAAACCCAATGTACTATTCAGAGAGAGTTGAATAATAAATACAAAGACTACAGTTGGTTTGATGTTCCACATGAACGAGACAGTTGGCATGGTCCCAGTAGTACAAGCGAGATTGAGACTGAAGACTTAGGTGTTATGAGCAGCCCACCTGACTGCGCCTTACCAGAGGGTCGCGACACATCAATTCAAAGCCCAACAGTAGGCCACGACATTGCAATTCAGAACTCGGTAGTGGCCGATGACATAGCAAGCCAAAACCCAGTGGATCTTGACCGTGAAACCCCTGACCAAGAGATAGCTCGTGCAACATCGAATAGTAGGCCTACCCCATTTATGGATTCAGTAGAAGGTAATAGGTCCGCGAGTGATACCGAGACTATGCAAACAAAAAATAACCCTCATTCTCCTCCACTAGTACACGCTCATATCCCTGCGGATATCTAAGAAGTACGTTCTCGTACTCCATATATTGTTGAAAATTCATATATTTTACCTCCTAGGCAAAATCGTGGGAAACCACCTGACAGGTTTACAATTTCACAGTATGTGTCCACTCATCGACTATCACCCAAGTACCAAGCCATGGTGAATCAAATGGCTAGGATTAAAATTCCAATAAAAGTGGAAGAGGCTTTGCGAGACCCCCGTTGGGTAGAAGCCATGGGAGTAGAAATGGAAGCCTTACAGAGAAACGGAACGTGGAATGTAGTGTCACTACCACAAGGGAAGAGACCAGTGGGATGTAAATAGGTGTTCACCATAAAACACAAGGCGAATGGATCCATTGACAGATACAAGGCAAGATTGGTAGCTAAAGGGTACACACACACATTTGGAGTTGACTACCAAGAAACATTTGCTCCGATAAAAAAATAAAAAATATTATTCAAGTCTTTTTATCTTTAGCAGCTAACCTGGACTAGCCTTTGAAACATTTCGATGTGAAGAATGCTTTCTTACATGGAGATCTGGAAGAAGAAGTACACATGGATCTTCCACCAGGATATGAAACACCGAATGAAGCAGGGAAAGTATGTAGACTCCGAAAGGCTATCTATGAACTCAAACAATCACCCAGAGCATGGTTTAGAAGGTTCACTGAAGCAATGAAAAAGTACGGCTATAGACAGGGAAATGCAAGCCACACCCGGTTCATCAAACGCATGGGAGGTAAAGTTACTTTGTTAATTATCTATGTGGATGATATGGTAGTTACTGGTGATGACACAGAAGAGATAAAAAGGTTGCAGGGGTGTCTTTCATCAAAATTTGAGATGAAAGATCTAGGAGGCTTGAAATACTTCTTGAGGATTGAAGTTGCTCGTTCTCATGATGGTATTTACTTGTCTCAGCGAAAGTATGTTCTTGATCTTCTCTCTAAAACTAGAATGTTGGCTTGTAAACCAGTTGAAACTCCCACTATGCAGAATCATCACTTGACGATATACCAGGATCAAGTTCTTACCAATAAAGAAAGATATCAGAGACTGGTAGGATGGTTGATTTACCTATCACTTACATGTCCGGATATTGCATATGCAGATAGTGTTGTAAGTCAGTTCATGCATGCTCCTAGTGAGGATCACATGGCAGCAGTGATGCGTATACTGAGTTATTTAAAAGGTGCACCTGGTAAATGACTGATCTTTAGGAAGCATGGACATATGGAGGTAAAGGGGTATACTGATGCTGATTAGGTGGGAAACATTACTGATCGTCGCTCCATATCAGGCTACTTCACATTCGTAGCAGGAAATCTGGTAACTTGAAGAAGCAAGAAGCAAAAAGTAGTGGTTAGATCCACGGCCGAGGCAGAGTACAGAGGGATAACACATGGAATTTGTGAATTGTTATGGCTCAGGATTCCTCTCACTGAGATTGGGTTCAAACCTCAAGGAGCTATGTTATTATACTGCGACAATCAAGCTACGAGAGAAATAGCCAATAATCTCGTTCAGCATGATTGTACAAAGCATGTGGAGATAGATAGACACTTCATCAAAGAGAAGTTAGATGTTAAATTGATTGATATTCCATATGTGAGGTCTAAAGATTAGCAGATGTGTTAACTCATGCGGTTTCAGCAAGGGTGTTTCAAGACTCACTTGACAAGTTGGGCTTAAGAGATATCTATGCACCAACTTGAGGATGAGTGTTGGCGTGAGTCAACCATTTAATTTAGGAATGTAATCCTATAATTTATTCCTTGTATAATTAGGATTCTTATTTCCTGTTATATGGGATATTGTACAACTATATATTTACCTCCTAGAAAGAAGAAAAAACATACAATTCAAACCCTAAACACTTTGATCCAAGACTGAGAAGGCAGGCACCACAACACCTCAATAATTTTTGGAGCCTTAGTAGGACGTCCATGAACACCAATAGAATGAAGAATGCAAAGCTCTTCCACATAATTCTTCATACAGCCGAAATTGAGAGAATCAATTTCAAGGAGTTGGCATTTAATAGACCTTACAACACAATTAATGGAAACAACCTCCTTATGAAAACGATAGCGTTGCGAGCATGCCAAATAGAATAAAAACTAACTCCAATCATTACCCCACCAAAGCAGTTGCACTTGGGTACCAAAACCTTGTTGTAAAGGATAATGGAAAAGGCTAAAAATATCTTGAAATAAATATTGAACTCTGAATAAGTCCAAAACAGTAGACCAAATTTGACGTGTAAAAGAGCACTCAAAGAAAAATATGTGAAGCAGTTTCCATACCTTCACAACAAAGAGAGCACATAGATGCTATAGCAAAACCTCTTTGCTGCAAGAGATCATCAGTTAACATCTTAACATATAAATACTTCCACAATGTAACCAAGTTACGAGGGCGAAAGCAAGATTGCCAAATCCATCGATCTCATTGAACTACTGGTTGTTTATTACGCTTAAAATCATAAGCCAAAGATAAAGAAAGGTCACCATTTGAAGCAGGCAACCAAACCATTTTGTCATCAATCCTATACTTTGAAGGAAGCCCAATAAAAGAAATATCATCCCAAATGGGCGCTAGCCATGAATGTAAAGTAGGTGGGGGAATCCAACAACCATCCACAATAAAATCAGAAACTTTGGCTCGAAAAGCCTTGCATAAATCTGGTGGAATACCAAGCCTATCAACTATTGGAAAATCTAACCATCTCGCATGCCAAAAATTAATATTTTGACCATTACCTATGACCCTTTTTGATCCATGAAAAATATCTGGAAAAAAAAAAAAGCGTAAACTAGGCCAAATGGAGGAACTCTTATATGTAGAACACAGTTGTCCAAGACAATTAAAAAATCAACCTTGAAAAAACCATGAAACCATAGATGAGGTAACCAAAATATCCCAAAACTTTTTCAACAAAAAGGCCTTATTTAAAGTTGAAAAATTACAAAAGCCAAGACCTCCTTCATTTAAAGGAACATAACATTTTTTCCATGCCACAATAGAAAATCTGCAAGAATCAGCACATCCCATCCAAATGAAATTTCGAGTCCAACTACGAACCTAATTTAATACCGTAGGTGGCCAAGAATAAACCAAGAAAGAATGAGACAACATACTTACCACAATTGACTTGACCAAAGTAACTCAACCAGCCATTGAGAGATGGTGACCTTGCCATTGAGAAAGACGAGAATGTACTCTATCTGCTAATGCTTAAAAATATGCCCTCTTAGGTTTGCCTTTAAAAATAGGAACCCCCAAATAAGTAAATGGAAGCTCACCTTCAGAGACATTGAGCCAAGATAAAATACGCAAACGACGTACATAAGCCGATTTCCCAATATAAATACGAGATTTAACTTTACTAATACGTTGACTAGAATTCACACCATATTCTTCAATAAAATGCATAAGGTTCATAAGGCTGCACTTGTCCCCTCTGCAAAAAACCATTATGTCATCCGCATAAAGAATATGAGAAGGAGCAGTCACTCCCCGAGGGGAAGAAATGGGTTTAACCTTTCCAAAATTTACAAGATCCACTAGACCTCGACTAAAAACCTCTTTAGCAAGACAAAAAAAGGAGAGGGGATAGAGGATCCCCCTGACGAACACCTCTACTACATCCGAAAAATCCAACAGGTGAACCATTGAATAATATATATAGTCGGGCTGAGGTAATCATTTAAAATTGATGTTCTTATTTGATTTCTTTATGCTAGTTACAACCTGTTGGTATTTTACGAGGGTCTTCATGCAAGTTACTAAATTGGCTCGGAAATGGACAAGTTGTTGCAATTGGAGAAATAGAATCAACAAATCTTGAGGCGAAAGTTCATCACATGGTGCTTGGTCTTAATTGCTGGAAAGTTTGGGTAATTGTTGTCAAAGTGGAGAATATATCTTTGTACCGCCCTACAAGTGAATTTCGTGTCCTGGAGGAGTCCTGGAGGATGCTATATCTAGTACAATTGCCTGGCCATCAAAGTACGTCCGAGTTGGAGAGTAATTTTAGTTTGTACTTAGACTAGAAAATGGTACTTTGGCACTACATAGATGGTACTTTATGACTTCCGTTGTTTATGTATTCATTAGGCACTACATGAATAGTACTTTATGACTTCCGAATATGTATTCATTTGGAAACGCAAGTATTTTTAAATTATGTTATAATATTATCAAGTATTTTTTATGTAGTTATTATATTGTAGTAAATATGCAATTTTGTGGTTATTCTGTACTAAAATATATAATTACAGATATATATATATATATATATTTGTTAAATATTTTTTTTTTAATTTTGGAAAATAATTTATAACAGACATTAGCTGTGGTCAATTAGTAATCGACAACGGTCATAGCACGTAGTGTTAGATTTCAATCTACCACATATACAATCTGTGGTTATATTGCATTTAACAGTGAGCATATCATGTGGTAAAAACTGAGATTTTTTATCACATTCAGAATACTAACGGGCATACTGTCCGTGGTGGATTGCAATTTATCACGGGCATTCACCGTGATAGATGAGCTTCCCTTGTCTGACCAATATTTAGTAATGTCATTCCTTAATAAATAGAAATTAAACTAGCGAATACCTAAGTATTATCTATTAACTTGGCTCCTCAACGAATGGGAAGGATTTCTTCCTCAATTTACTACGTGTTTGATCGATGAAACTTTAAGATTATGATCGGAATCGTTCATATTAGAAAGTAATTTGTAATATGAATAATTAAACATGAAATTTTATGAATCAACCACTAAGTGAATTGAGGAGGAAGTCTTGAGGAGCCCAGATAACGCAATTTTTTTTTTTTTTCCAATGATGGCATACGAGATTTTATTAGCATCTCTCAAAATTGATTTAATAAGACTTTCAGTTAGGCTTTGGAGTCAAGCCCATTATTATTTCCTTTGGTTGACCTCTTCATCAACTAACCGTGAAGAATGGTTTTCTTCTTGGATATGTGGCATTCACCTTAGTTAAAGTTGTCGATTGCACCATTGTCAGAAAAAATTAACACCGTCTTTTGTATGTAACTGGGGCTTTAACGGCAAAAGCCTCTTTGTTTTAATTGTATACATGTCCAATTTCTAATGGATAAGTACCACCACCTAGCTGGTGCTACGGTACCACCTAATAATTTCCCCACATTATGTTAGATTGCAAGCCATGTAGTTTTCTAATACCCATATGATTAAACCATGTGGCATAGTATTATTGCTTAAGTGATTGCATAGATTGAGTTAGTTAGTATGAAGTTGTTAGTGAGGGTATTTGAGTCTTTTGCAATAGATGGTAGTTACTATAAACGGTAGTTGTAAAGGGCCATTTTCTCAGTATGTTGTATTCGACTATTCTGAAAAATACACAGAGCATTTTATCTCATCTTCTTCCTATTCATCTTTCTACAATTGTTCATTTCTTCCCTTCTTCATAGCTTCATAGGTTAATATGGTATCATCGCAGAAAAAGGTTGATTGCCGTTTCCGATCCTAGGTGTTCTTCTGCCACTCTGGTGTTATTTCTCGTGATTTTCTACTGCTTCTTGGTCGGTTAGGCTGCTGGAGTCTGTCGCCGGAGTTCATAGTGCTATGTTTTGTGATTTACTGATGGATTGAATCGCATCAAGTGATTTTATTCAAATTTTTCCATCTAGGTTGTTCAATAATTTCTCGAATGATGATTTGGTATCTGCAACATGATTGGATTGAGATTCTATTATGTTTCTCTTGATTTGGGAATTCTACTGTGTTTTCTCTTGCGTAGTTGAAGTTTGGTATGTATGTGTTGTAATAGTTGATTGTAACATTCATATAAATTGAAGTGCTGGAATCGTAGTTTCAAGAAAGTGTCAATCTTTCTATGTTCGAGATTTGTTTGCAAGAAAGTGTCAATCTTTCTTGATCTGCAAAGAGTGTTATTCTCTATAGTAAAACTGTTGATCATATAGTTTCTTGATTGTGAAAGTGTAAATCTTTCAATCATGACTGCTTCTTTATTCAAAGTCGAAGGTGTTTTGGGTATGATTACCATCAGGCTTAGGGATGATAATTTTGCAAAATAGGCATTTCAGTTTCAGTCTGTCCTACGAGGGTATAATTGTTTGGACACTTTGATGGCACAACTCCCTGTCCACCAAAGTTTGTTATAAGTTCTGACACTGGAGTAACTAAGGAGATTACAGTGGAATATATTCAATGGGAAGCAACTGATATGGCGTTATTGAGTCTCTTACTTGCTACTTTAACTGATGAAGCCATGGAATATGTGATTGGTTGTAGAACAGCATATGAAGCCTGGACCAATCTTGTAGATCAATTTGCTTCAGTTTCTAAGTCAAGAACCAATCATCTGAAAACTGAATTACATATAATTCAGAAAGGGTCAGATACAATTGATAAATATTTGTTGAGACTCAATCATATTAGGGAACAACTCAGTGTTGCAGGTGAATATGTCTCAGATAATGACATAATGATTGCTGGCCTTGCTGGATTGTCAAAAGAATATGGGGTCATTCGTAATTTTGGCCAGGGAATCTACACTTACTTTGGAGAATTTCGAGCATTGTTGCTTGGTGCTGAGAGAGAAATTGAGGGAGAATTGAATGCAATTACTCAGAATCTGTCTGCTTTATATGTTCAAGGGTCAAGTTCTGGTTCTAGTTCATCTGCATCAAGTTCAAATCCTCGTAGTCATGATCATATTTCTGCTATAACTGCTGGTACTATCACTGCTATACCATATGATTCAACTTCATCATCTCATGCAATTCAACATCCATATTATCCTCAAATTGAGTCATATGGTTATGGATTCAATGCTCAATCTGGTGGTCATAATGCACCCAGATCACAATCTTCAAATGGTCAATTTGCAACTCACGATGATCATTATAGAGGACGACAAAATTATAGAGGTGGAAACAGTTACAGAAATAATAATGGTTTTAGAGGAAGAGGATACACTAACTCTGGGAACACATCTCATTCTTACTCAGGTGGTTCAAGGCAATTTGGTACTGGAAACAACACTGGGTCTAGAAATGTTAAAACTAGGGCCACTATAGTAATTAAACGTCTGATATGCAACAAGAGAGGACACACTGCAGTTAATTGTTTTCACAGGAACATAAATGTTCCAACCAATGGCTTTATGGTTGAGTGTCAAATATGTGGCAAAAGAGGTCATTTTGCATTGGATTGCTATCAAAAGGGAAATTATGCTTATCAAGGTCACCTTCATCCTTATCATTGTCTGCAATGAATGCATAATAGACTTCGACATTTGTTCCTCAAGATGCTTGGGTTGTTGATTATGGTGCTTTACATCATATAACCTCTTATATCAATGCCCTATCTCAAGTAACACCAATTGAAGGGTCTAAGATGATAACTATTGTGAATGGTACATGTCTACCAATTAAACATATTGGTTCAACTATACTTCAGACACCAACACATTCTCTAACTCTTAATAAAGTTCTACATGTGCATGCTGTTACTAGGAGTTTACTTTATGTGAAACAGTTGTGTGCTGACAACAAAAGCTGGTTTATATGTGATGAATCTGAATTTTTTATGCAGGACAAGAAGACAAAGGAGATATTGTATCAAGGAAATAGTAAGCCTAAATAGTTATTCCAGATCCCTGTGGTTACAAGTTTAAGAGGTTCTCAGTTCACTATAAGGAATCCAGAAGCTTATTTAGGAAAAGCAATGAAGAATAGCATCTGGCACCAAAGGCTCGGGCATCCAACTCATGATATCATGTTGAAACAGTCAAATATTTCAGTTCAAACAGATGATACACATAGTACTTGTATTTCCTGTATTAAAGGCAAGATGTCTAGGACTCCATTTCCACTTAGAAAAGATAAATGTACTTCTCATTTTGACAAAGTACGCTAATATCTGGGGACCATCTCCTATAAGATCTCTAGAGGGATATAGGTATTATGTAATATTTGTTGATGAATATACAAGATTTGTATGGATCTTTCTTATGAGCAATAAATCTAATGTGTTTTTTTTTATATTTGTTAATTTCTACAAGTTTATTCTTAATCAGTTTGGTTTATCAATCAAGTCTTTACAAACAGATGGAGGCCGTGAATATAAAAGAAAATGCTTTACTTATTTGCTTGCTGATAAAGGTATTTTCCAGTTAACATCATGTCCTTACACTCCACAACATAATGGAGTTGCAAAAAGGAAACATAGACACATTGTAGAGATTGAAATTACTCTTCTCACTGATGTTAGTTTACCTTCTGAGCTAGCTATTAATAAATAGAATGCCTTGTAAAAGCTTATCTTTTAGTTCTCCTTACTTAAGTTTGTATAAGAAAGCACATGATCTATTGTCACTTAAGGTGTTTGGTTCAGCTGTTTTTTCCATGGATGAGACCATACAATGTGAATAAATTACAACCAAGGTCAAAGCTATGTGTGCTTTTGGGTTATACACAAGGTTATAAAGGCTATATCTGTTACAATATGTAAACCATGAAGTTCATTATCTCCAGACATGTGTATTTTGATGAATTTTTATTTCCTACAAAAATGATCAATCACACTAAGACTGAAGTATCACAGAGACATGAGGATCATCAAGAATCAAGAAATGTGCTTGCTATTGTATCTATACCTGTATCAAGAAGTCAGCAAGGTGAAACACATGCAGGTTCACAGAGTTCATTGGCTCAAACTGACACAAAAGTATCTTCTCCAACAAGTAATGAGAATCTGGGAGTGTTTGACTCTAATGTAGTACATAATAGTACATCTAAGGGACAATCTGGAGACAGTGGATCAACTGAGTCAGAAATTCAAGGATCTGGGCCATCACATACTCTTTCCTCTTCACAAGACACTACTCATTTGCTTCCTGTCATTGACCTTGCACAGTTACAAGTAATCCTCCCGTTTAATTCATCTCCTATAAATCATAATTTAGTCATCACAAGGACAAATCCAAATTGTATTCAAACCATATTACAAATTGGTGTTATTCCCAAAAAGAGCTATGTGGGATATCTTGCTTCATTACCTCAGTTGTCTTCTTTACAACTTAAAGAGTCATGTACTGATGATCAGTCTAGTAAATCCAGTGAGCAATTTTCTAGGGGATTTTCATTCTTGGCTGATATCACAGATGGTGAAGAACCTAAAACATTTAAAACTGCTTCAACCAAACCAGAATGGCAACATGCAATGCAGGAGGAGTTTGATGCATGGAAAACTCAGGGAACCTGTTTATTGGTTCCATCACCATCAAATCAATCAGTTATTAGAAGTAAATGGGTGTACAAGATGAAGAAAAATCTAGATGGTACTATCTAGAGATACAAAGCTCGATTGGTAGCATAAGGCTTAGATTACTACAAGACCTTTAGTCCTGTAGTTAGACATACTACAGTAAGGATAATCTTAGCTTTGGTTGCTCAATTTGGTTGGCAATTAAGGTAGCTTGACATTAAGAATGCCTTTCTTCATGGGGAGTTGGAGGAAGAGGTATATACGAAGCAACCGCAAGGTTTTGTGGATCCTACATGCCCTAACCATGTGTGCAGATTGGTCAAATCACATTATGGAATAATGAAATGTAAAAACATAATTTAACCCTAAGAAAATTGAAAACATAATACTAAATGTGTATATTTATATCACATTGCCACACAAATATTACTTTAAAACATAAAAACAACATTTGTCTTTTACGTGTTACATTCCCAAAATAATAGTCTAATGAAAAAAATATTAGTACAATAATACAAAATACCAAATGTTCAAAGATATGCAAAATGAAAGGAGTTGGGTTTCAAGGTTGAGGAAACCTTGCAAGTTTTGACAATAAAACCCTTCCATTTTAAAAATTCAAATGACGATATATCCATCATCAAAGCGTAGAGGATGCGATCACAAGCGTTTGCATATTTTTTTCATATTTTTCGCACTTGTAAATTAATTATTATATATTTTTTTTAATGTGTTTGGTATTTCTACATTGCTTGATATTTTTTTTTTAATGTGTTTTATAATTTTTTAATCTCACTCCTTGCCTATGGTATACTATAAAAATAAGTTAAACTTTTTTTTTTTAAATTTATATAGAATAAGAATATAATAATACATATTTTAATATACAATGTATACATATACTCTATGGCTTTTGTGTTTTATAGTAAGTTTTTTTTTAAGTAGTTTAAAAAATTAAAATCACCAAAATAATGTTTTTCTTAACGTATTGAAACGGGTTCCCAGCGTGTCACTCTCGTGTAAACCTGTTAAGGACCCGTTATTAACGGGTTCTTATCATGTGACTCGACAACAACCTGATTAGTTATCGTGTCGATCCGAAACCCGTTATTTTCATGTTGTTTACATGTCTTGTTAACAAGCCGTGTAAGAAATTGTCAGGTCAACCAGAAATCCCTTGCCCATCCCACATCTACTAGATTTTATTTATAATATGAAGAAAAAAGGAAAAGTAAAACAAGCGTGGGAGGGGAGGGGGGACTGGGCCAATACCACCCCCCCTCGGCTAAAAATAATTAATGAAAATAATATATTATAGTTTAAGAATTCTTCAGCTTCAATCACCTGAAATTTTGATTTCCTATAAATCCACTACTCATATTTCACTACCAAAATCCACCTCCACAACAACAATTTGCTTTCGTGAAATTTGGGTTACACGTTGAAAGTGATATGGAGTGCATTCATTATCTTTATTTTCATTGTTAAAACTTTATGGGTCTAAATAGTCATTTCATATGGTATATAGTTCATTTAATAATAAATTTTGGGGTGTGATATCCATACATCCAATTTTACTTATCGTATACCTTTTTAATTTTCGGCTGTCAGATAGGATGAATTGAAAAATATCAACGGACATAAATTACCAAGAGGTACGTAAGAAGTAAAATGGGTATGTGTGGATAGTACATCCCTAAATTTTAATACACGTGCATTTCCCTCAATAGGAAAAATTACACATAGTGTATACTTTTAATACTTAATTTTATGTTAAGACAACACTTTTTAAATATTTCAAGGAGGGACAAAAAACTATTCTACCTCACAAGTGATGTCATAACTTTTTTAAGTTGTTTTTTACATTTACGATCTTAACCCTTGGGTTTGAACGATCTCTTCATTTTTATTGTTAGCTGTTATACTTTTCTCTATTTCTATTTCATCATCTTGGTAAAATTGTAATTTTCTCTCTTATGCCCATTGCCCAAAATTAAAACCAGAGAGGCAAAACATAAAAGGATGCAACCTATCCTTTAAGAGCAATTCCACACATGAAGCCCTTTCCCCTGGCAATCCATTATTCAATCCACCCTATTAAACAGTAACTGCCTTAAATGAATAGTAACTACCATTAATGAACAGTAATTGTCATTTACATCTGACACAAAAAAAATAAAAAATTACAAAGCCCTCGGACCACAGGCCCGTCGACTTCCCACCCCCCCCTTCGCTCGGCCTCCCACCCTCACTCGGGCCCTTTCCCGCTGGAGCTGCTCCCACCGGCCCTCAGGCCCTTTCTCCTCCCCTGTCGCCCGAGCAACCAGCATCCGCTGGAGTTGCTCTAAGATCTCCAATTATACCGCTGACATCATCTCAACCGGATCTCTGAAATGTACATCCGTTGGTCTGTAAGGCCTGGAAATATGAGAGCTCTGTTTATTTCACTTCGATTATTGTAGTTACATCGGGTAACCTCTTGGACATGGCAATGATGATGGAGGCACAGGGTAAGCAGATGATGATATTGTCCACCATCATTCAATACATGATATTCAACGGCAAGGTGAAAAGAATATTGGGGAAGAAGACGAAAAGTTATATATGCTTTTGATTTTTGATTTTTGATTTTTGATTTATTTTAGAAAGAACATGATTGGATTTCCAATAAAAAAAGTTAGATTTCCAATTAAAAAAAGATTTGATTAGCAGTTAACACTAGAGCTGGTTTGGGTCGGGATCCCGAATCCCAAACCAAAACATTTCGGGAGAGAATTTTATATCCCAAGACCGAACCGAAAATATGCAATTCCTTTCGGGATTTCGGGATACTCGAAACTGTTTCCCGTTCGCAATCTACCGCAGGAGTTACATTTATTATGCTCTTAGGGCATACGTGAAAATCTACAAATCAACTAATTTTAGCACGAAAAACATCCAAGCAGGATACAAAGATCCAAACTTTATGTTTTAGATCCTCTTTTCTTCTTAAATTTTACCCAAAGGGCAGAAAATCCGTTAAACTAAATACTGGGTCTGTCTGCTAATCTATGTATCTGCCTATTGCAACAAAATGAGAAATCCAAAACGACAAAACGACGACGTGCATTACGAATTAAAGGAAAGAAGGGAATTGGAGCAGACCTTGGTGGAGATGGTGGGGGAGTGGGAGTGATCGTCGAGGATGACGACATAATCGGCCAAAACGACGACGTTGTTTTGGATTTCCTCCGAGACGTGCCGGAGGAAGGTAAGGTGACCCAGATGGCTTGACCAGTCCATACCAAGCACAGGACCAACACGATGGCAGCAGCAACAGGATGGGTGCAGCATTGGGATAGTGAGAGTGAGCGACTGAGAGTCTGAGAGAGAGTTTGAGGAAGTGAGGAATACAAAAGACCTAACTCACATAGACAGTTGGATTAGATCTTAACCAATCCAACGGTCCAAGTAATTTATAATTATAAATTAAATATATATATATATAATATTCTGTTCAGTTCGGTTCGAGATTACCGTACACTTTCAAAGATGTGGCCGAATCCCAAACCGAAACTTTCAGGATCAGTTCGGTTTCGGATACCGAATTTTTTGGGAAATTAGGTTCGGGCATTTTTCGGTCAAATTTCGGGACGGTTCGGGCATGTGAGTTTGTATACCCCTAGTTAACACTCTTTAGTGAGGTTAAGTGAATGACCAAAAGTCAAATTGGTTCTACTAAAAATATATAATAAAAAAAAAAACTAATTTTACATATATTTGAAACTGATGCTACAAAAAATGGCCGATGGGTTGGATTGATGGCATCCATGTAATTTTTTTTGAAAGTTTTGATTATACTAAAATTATACAAACTGATTCTACTAAAAAGTATACAAATTGATTCTACATGTATTTGAAACTGATTCTGCAAAAATAGTCGATAGGTTGGACTAATGGCATGCATGTAATTTTGGTCAAAATATACAAACTGATTTTGCAAAAGCTGTCGAGGTTTAACTAATTCTGCAAAAATGATCGAAGATGGGTTGAATTAATTCTGCAAAAATGGGCGAAGATGGTTGAACTGATTATGCAAAAATTGTGGAGGACGGGTTGAACTTATTCTACAACAATGGACAAAGATGGGACGGGTTGAACTAATTCTGCAAAAATGGTCAAAAACAGGTTAAACTGATTCTGCAAGAATTGTCGAGGATGGGTTGAACTGATTGAGGACATGTTGGATTGATTTTACAAAAATGGTTGAAGACAGTTGAACTATTATGTAAAAATGGTCGAAAACGAGTTGAACTGATTCTGCAAAAATGGTAGAGGACAAGTTGAACTAATTTTGCAACAATAGACGAAGACGGGTTGAACTGGTTCTGTAAAAATTGTCGAATACGGGTTGAACTGATTTTGCAAGAATGGTCGAGGACAGGTTGAACTGATTCTGCAAGAATGGTTGAAGACGAGTTGAATTGATTCTGCAAAAATGGTTGATGATTGATTGAACTAATTCTGCAAAAATAGTTGAGGACGGGTTGAATTGATTCTAGTAATAAAGGATACAAACTGATTCTGCAAAAATAGTTGAGGACGGGTTGAACTGATTCTAGTAATAAATGATACAAGTTGATTCTACATATAACTTCAAAACTGATTCTGTAGAAATAGTCGAAAATAGATTAAGCTTAAGACACATTAATTTTGTTGGAATTGTGAAGACTAGGTTATATTAACAGCCCTTAAACCTTAGGGGTATAGCTGGTATTTTAAAACATTGTTTCTATGTTTTTGGATTGAGTTATTTTTATGTTTTTGTCTCTTCTTAACATGTTTAAAAGTTAGTGAAGTTCCTTGAAATATGATCGAGGTGCTAATAAAAAAATTATAAAATAAAATATAACTTATATCTAATAAAAAGGGCAGTATTATTAGCACTCCAAAAATCTCATTCTACACTCCTCACAAGTGTATTTTTCTTTCTAAATATAGAAAGTTTGTGAGTGTAGAATGAGAATTTTAAAGTGCCAATAACAATTCCAAAAATAAAAATGTTTGCATTTATTTCCTAGTACAGCTGTTAGCTTGTTATTCTAGAAGGGAAAATAAAATAAACATGTCACACCATACAAATTACTACGTTATAATTTTTTTTGGTAGACTACACATACATGGAAGACTCTGGTGCATGAACCCGCAGGTACGTCCACTCCATTGTTGGTCAAATAAAATAAACATTACATGTTCAATGTCGAAATAATTATGTGAGCTATTTATTTGGTTCAATACAAGTAATTTTTTTTGGTACAACTGTATATTTACACTAAGAGAAGGGAAGAAGTTCGGCTAAGCTACACAATAGGCAACCTAATTTGGTATCGAATTTGTCATCCACAGAATTTTGATACCAATTAGCTCAAATCTCGTTAAAAGAAATATCACCAGACCATAAACTGAGAGATAATACAAGCATTCTTAAAAACAAGAATTTTGAAATCGAATAACAACCAGGTGGTTGTGCACATCAAATTAAAGGATCTCCTTTCCATAGCAATTTTTCATGGGTGTCACACAGCAATTCTGTGAGAAATGCCAGTACATAATCAGCAATGTATTCCATCGAATGGAAGAAATTTGTCCAAATTGCATGATTTGATTCCTCAGTCATAGCTACTAATTCCAATGTGAAAATAGATCTATAGTCCAAAACCAAGACCCCCTTTTTGGATGACCAAGAATTTTATTGGATGATCCTTGTATGGATGTCTTGTGCTGAGTGGCAATTATACCATAGAAAAATATCCAAAACCAAAATCTGTTTTTTTTACGCAATTAGCTCAAATCAATCTAAGTAGGACCTTGTATTAAGCATTAAGGAATGGAAAATTTGGCCAAGTTACACAATGTGTCAGTCAAAATAATTTGATGTTAAAATCATCAGATCTTCGAAGTCGAATATAAGACCACCCAATTATAAGTAGAGACAAGTTTTTCATATACAACGACAATGCAGGTTGAAATTTTGGATAAGTCATACAATGAGTCAACAATAGTTTGGTATCAAATTCAAGGGAGTTGAAACCTATGACCTACCATGCACTTACAAGTTAAGATGAATACCACTAGACTGTAATATTAAACTTGTCATTTTGAAGAATCGAACATAAACCTCATATTTAAAATATAGAGAAATATCATTAAACTATATCATTAAACTATACTGCAATAAACTAATTTTCATTATCTTTTACACTATATGAGGTAAACAAATGAAAAATCGTTGTCCCTAATGGATGGTCGGAGTATTCCATTATATTTGTTAGAATTAATCCATGATTGGCGGGCCACGTACGCCTAGGATCACAAAGTTGATGATGAAGTGTTGATTGGGTTCATAAGTTGGAAAAATTATTCGTCAGAGGTTTTTCACATGCATTTCCTTCTTGAGCACGTAGGGGAGATTTAATCTGAACCATTCATTTCAACCGTAAGACATCTATAAATTAACTCCTTCATTAGAAGAACATGTATTCGTACTTGACTTGAGAGTTTGGGTATTGGTTAGTCAAGGTTAATCTGCAGATCATGGCTAATCATGGTTATTGTGGGTTTCTACTATCTCTTACTTTGTTAAGTTTGGCTATTCATGGAAGCTTCTGCTTCCCTGAAATTAATGGAGATAACAAGGGCTCTCCAAGTACCACTGCCGATGAGGGAAAAAGATGGGCAGTTCTGGTTGCAGGATCAAATGGTTACGACAACTACAGGCACCAGGTCTAAGCTTGTCCAAAATTTTGATTAATTAGTAACATTTTATGTTAATTGTGTTACAAGTAATAAAATTTAGGGCTAATCTTTGTCGTTCCATGCAGGCTAACATATGCCATGCGTACCAGATACTGAAGAAAGGAGGACTGAAAGACGAGAACATCATCGTTTTCATGTACGACGATATTGCGTACAACTCGGAAAATCCTCGAAAAGGTGTCATCATCAACAAGCCAAATGGTCATGATGTTTATAAAGGAGTTCCCAAGGTTGTAACTAATTTTTTGAGTCTGATTTTTAATTTCTAGCTGGTTAATTTGTTAGTTTAACATTGTTCAGTTACCTGTAAGTATTTTTCTTTTCCTAATGCAGGATTATACAGGAGATCATGTTAACGCAAACAATCTCTATGCTGTAATTCTCGGAGACAAAAGTGCTCTCACCGGAGGAAGTGGCAAGGTTCTAAGTAGCGGTCCAAATGACCATGTTTTCATATATTATGCAGACCATGGTTCTGTAGGATTACTTGGTAATTTGTAGTTTTTTTTTTTTATTAACTTTGAAAATATATATTTGGTGATCTTATATAGTCCCATAAATTCAGTAAATTTTGTTCTTCGGTTTACATATGAATGGTATATTGTGTTCAGGGATGCCTGGCGATGATGTTTATGCGAAAGATCTCATACGTGTACTACAGAAGAAGCATGCTTCTAAAGGTTACAAAAGCATGGTAAGAATGTTCACTTGAGTAACAGTCTTACTGAAGTTTTCAACTCTTTTTTTGATGATTTTCTGAGGTTTGATGCATTTATGTGGGAAAAAAAAAATTTAGGTATTTTACATTGAAGCTTGCGAAGCAGGGAGCATGTTTGAGGGCCTCCTTTCAAGTAATCTGAATATTTATGCTACGACTGCGTCAAATGCAGAAGAGAGTAGTTATGGAACATATTGTCCTGGTGACCCATCAGTTCCTGATGAGTTTGATACTTGTTTGGGAGACTTGTATAGCATTTCCTGGATGGAGGATTGGTAATGCAGTGCCTTTCTTTTTGACAATGCTGTTCTAATTAAGCAGAGTACATTACCTTGTCAGTTTCAAACACATTTTCGATCAAATGCTTATACTAATTGCTTTGTTGTTTCGGTCACTTTTGGGCCATATTTTCACATTTGAGAGCAGTGACATAAGTGATTTGCGTAAAGAAACTTTGGAGAATCAATATGAAAGGGTAATATTTTGAAAATTTGTCGTGTGAAAAATATATATGGATATCATAATGTCTAAAGTTGGTGAAATTAGAATAATATGACCATGTGACCATGTCGATTGAATTACAGGTTCGCAGAAGAACAACTAAATCGCATGTTATGCAGTACGGAGATATGAGTCATAAACAGGAATTCCTCTTTGCTTACATGGGTGCAGATCTTTCTAATCGTAGCCATACTTCCATCAGCGATATCTCTTCACCCTCAATCTCAAGGGCTGTTAACCAACGTGACACGAAGCTCCTCTACTTACAGCAAAGGGTTTCTGTTCTTCTTTTATTCTTTATTCCAAACTTCAATGTGTTTAATTTTCATCTATACACATTGATTAGTACATGCCATACTCTCCAGATAGAGAACTTTTCGTATGTTTTTTACAATTTGTATTTTTCGTTCTATATGTTTCAGCTGCAAAAAGCTCCTACTGGATCTCAAGAGAAACAGGGTGCTCAGAAGCAGCTGTTGCTTGAAATTGCTCATAGGAAAAACGTGGACTATAGCATAACGAAACTAGGGGAGGTTTTGTTCGGACACGAGAAGAGCTCAAACGTTTTAATGAATGTTAGGCCACAGGGGCAACCTGTGGTAGATAATTGGGACTGCTTCAAGAATTTTGTAAGTTCATCTCCTGTTATTCTATACATCAAATCGATACAGACGACACGCAAGTGCTTGTGCTTCTTTGTTCAGTTTTTTGAAGTAAATCAACAACTTTTATCTCTGAGATAATTGATTTTGAGTTCTTTCCATGCAGATGAATATTTATGAGAAGTACTGCGGACATTTATCTGCATACGGAATGAAGTACACGCGAGCTATAGCCAACATATGCAATGCTGGGATTACCACAGAGAAAATGGTTGCAGCATCTGATCAAACTTGTGCCAACAAACCGAATGTCTAGAACTTCCTTTTGATCAGATAAATGATCAATACATGTATGTGTGATGTGTTGGATGCTAAACCATTTCTGGAGTTGATCTTGAAGTAATTGCAGCAGCTAGACTAATAAAGCCAACGGCTATTTCCTTTTGAAATGTAACGGCCAGTTTAAGTTACGTGATAGTTTTTCTACAAGTGTAAGGCTTAGATTAAAAGCTCCAATGAAGGGCTAAGATTAGCTTTGTACGAACAGGTTGGTGAGCATTTTGTCAGCTGCTCCAATGGAGATAAGCGCTGACTGCAATCCCAAACCCTATCAATGACATATATACGTGTGTTATGAGCTGACGCACTAGCCGTCTCCAATAGCCGACAATCCCTTCTTAAATTATGTGCAATCATCACCATTTTTGGTGACCATCCTTTACAAAAACTAGCATACAAAATACCATCTTTACAAAACACTATCATGATGCAAATAAGGAAACGAATTAATACAAAATATTTTCGGAAATGGTCTGGCAAGGCTAATCATATGAAGCAAAATCTCTACTGAGAGAAAAGAATTCAACTAAAGAGCGAAAAAAAATTAGTTCTGTATACCATCGTAGACTAAGTTTGATCTTTTTTAAACGTTGTGAATATTCATCCTTCGTTTCTCTTAAATAATTTCAAGTTTGGAATGCCAGCAGTTTCGTTTTTTCATGAAAAGGAGAAAACCTATGTTGGTTTTGGCAAAGAGAATTATATTGCAAGAGGGAAAAAACACTTCTAGTTTTGCTTATAAGTTTTGGGAAATGAGGACAGAATAAGTATTGAGAAGATGTTTG
This sequence comes from Malus baccata, assembly GCA_006547085.1. NCBI lineage: Eukaryota > Viridiplantae > Streptophyta > Magnoliopsida > Rosales > Rosaceae > Malus > Malus baccata. The sequence continues at coordinate 495,823 of VIEB01000791.1, forward strand.
GTTGGGCGATTCTTAGTTTGAAGTTCGGTTTCCCAGGCTTTATAATGTATCTAGTTTCCGAAATTCTTCCATTTGTAACATTGGGGAATCTTGCAGAGGAGTGGCGAAATGGAAGTTCAGTTTAGGACAGACCTGAAAGTAGATGAGGTAATGGAACATCCTCTGTTGAAGGCAAGGTATAAAATATCGATGATATCGAAAATATCGGTAGTCCAAAAACACAGAAATTTCAATGGAAATATCGGGATATTATCAATATCGATAAAAATTGAATAAAAACCACGGAAATTGTAAGAAAAACTTGGAAATTTTTATTGAAACTTTGCAGAATGTTTATTTAGTCAATTATCTGTGAAATCCCGTCCCCAGAATTTCACTATTCATTATGTATCTCGAATAGTTATCGGGTTTGAATTTTTGAAATCAATCTTTATCTTCCGTTGACATTTCGAAGTTTTAACTAGTGTTTTTAAATAGATCTCAAATTCATGAACGCATAGGTGAAAGTCGTTTGCGAGTCCGAGTTATAACGGTATAGTTACAGACGTTTGAAATTGTGTTGCTTTGAAAAAAAAAAAAAGAAAAAAAAAAAGAGAAAGAAAGAAAGCCACGGGTGTGGCGAGTGAAGAAAGAAAAAGAAAAAAAAACAAAGAGGGAACGGATCCCTCCCCATTTCTGTCAACCCGTGCACCCAAAAGAAAAAAAAGAGGGGGTTTCGACCTGGCCAATTTCAGGCCAAAATCCTTTAACTTTTCAGGCCTTTTGCACCCTTTCACCACCTGCAACTTATTCCACAACCTCTCATTTACGTTATTTGCTCAAATTAAAGGGTTTTTAAGGCCAAATTCGGGTAGAACTCCCAAGGGTTCTCGACGGCGATTCGTTGTTCTGGTGAGTATCACCATTCACCATCACCATTGATCAACTTCTCTTGGACCCAAGAACAAGACCCAATTAGTTGTAGGGGCGTTGGAACACCAAGGAAGCCGAATTGAAGAACACCCACCTTAGGGTTTTCGACGGGTGCGAGCCAATCTGAGGGCCTTCCCGACCAAATTGGACTTGGCCACAGGTATAAAGTTTACTCTACTTGTTGAGATCTTTATTCCTGTAAAATTTGAGAATTTTTGGAAAAAGTCTAATTTCCCGGTGTGTGACATTCGATTTATGAAATGCTGATGGTTAACATTATGTATGTATAGTCTTATTTGAAAATTAACCTTTTATCATGTTGCATTTGTTGCTTTAAAGTTAGTGAATGCATTAATATAATGTTGATGATGGGGAATCGACAGTTATATTGTCCCATAATGTGAAATTGTTTCTCTTCATATTTGGTACAATTTTGCTAGAGTTGTTAGTATACATTTTGGTCAGACGTGGTCCAAATTTTATCCTTGTGATGACAGTGAATAGCCATTGTTGATGAGCATATTGATTCCATTTCATTGGTTTAGCATTATCAGACCTTTCTGTTTATGTCTGAAGTTGAACAAATCCTTATATGTATGTATAAATTAATGAAGGGATGAATTGTTTCCTTATTTACCGTATACATATATCTATGTATGCATATTCAAGGGAACTTGCTTATATCCCTGGATATATATATGCACCAACTGCCAAGACTTTTATATACAGGTACATCTATATTTGTAAGTAGCATCTTCACTTATTTTCTCTAAGTGTTTTCATTCAAATGTTACATTTATTTTGATCATGTTAATTCAAGTTAACCAAAGTGGTACTTGGATCTCATAGTGTGAATTTGTAGTTCCAAGTAATCTAATTAAGACTAGAGTCGGAAGTGATGCATTTAGTAATTGCATATACTTGAGAATAGGAGTTGATCGAGGTGATGGATGCTTGTAGTAATAATTTGAAACAATGCTCTGAAACCTAGATGGGATATACAGAAATGGATGGTGTATGTGCTCATGTTGTAAATCATAAGTGTGGAGGTAGGAGGTAAGTTGTGTGTTGGTTTGATAGCACCATATAGCATTGGTACATCGATGACCCTGCTTGGTTAATCCGCATTGGGGGGTCACTACCTACTTGGTTACTTTCTTAGGGGTGGCTTTGCTTGGTTAATCCGCTATGGGGGGCCACTTCCTATTTGGTTAATTGCGTAGGCTTCAGCCGAACGACGTCTCTCTAGCTCTATTTTGAGTGTATCCGTGAATTTTGGCTTCGAGAACTTTGAGTTTGATTTAGAAAAGTCGTTGGATGTCTATGTGACTCATTTGGAGTTTGCAAAGGTTTGGTATTAATTTCTTATGAATGATTTATGTTCAAAGTTTATAAACTGTGATTGATGGTTGGTTTCATCATTATTATTACATACTTTGTATTATTGTCGCTCACACAAGCTTCGCAGCTTATCCGGGTTGTTGGTTGCTCGATGCACCATTTCCATGATGTAAGCACTTATTTCACATGCGACAGGTCTGGGTAAATTATGAGAAATCATTTAATATTTTGATTCTGTTAAGTAGTCCAGAATCCTTGCTCTTGCTCATTTCCATAAGGTTATCTTAGAATCCTAGATTCGAGTGAATGGGAATTACCCACGACGGATCTTGTGAATACAAATTATAATTACTATGTTATTATCCATAGAGTTCCTATCAAGGTCTAAAATATCGATGATATCGAAAATATCAGTAGTCCAAAAATACGAAAATTTCGATGGAAATATCGGGATAATATCTATATTTTAGACCTTGGTTAAAGGTATTATGGGAGGGAGGTATGATGCGATCATTACTGTTTTGACCCTTAAGTATTAGCTGTCATTTTAATTTACTACATGTCATTTCCATTTACTACCATGCTGCTGCGCATCACTGAATCATAGTTGCAGTAGTACCCAATTACTAGGGTTTTCCCATATGATCCACTATATAGTGTAATGGTTCTACCTCTTGAAGGGATATGATATATAAAAGCCTCTTTTTTTAATTTCTTTTCTCTCTTATAAAAATTAACGCACCAAATTGGCCTCAGAGCCAGGTTGATGGCTAGGAGAAATCAAGCTATGCCAGAGTCAAGTTATGCGTTGGTAGTTGTGGATGTTCAGCAGAACTAGTTCGCAACCCAACTCCGGGAGATGAATGAAAAAGTGACGGCAATCTCATCGCACCAAGAAGCAGTTCAGTCCGAAATGGCGAAGATGCAGCGGGCTATCACGTCGTTAACACAGATGCAGAACCAGTTTCAAACATCCTGGAGCTCTCAACAAGCTGACCTCCAACGCATGATGCTGGAAGAGATTCGACAGTTGAAGGCGGCTTCCCGACCTTCATCGTTGGAGAGGGCTTTTCAGATTCCGTAGTTTGGGTCCATTTCGTTACCACCTTCTTTGCCAACTACAGGGGTAACATCGACGCAACCATCGATTTCGAATTTGTATTCGAGTAATCCGATCCTTGGGTACGCTTCAACCACAAGTTCTCCATCTCTTCCGCCAGTGACACTCCAACGGTTATCGACGCAATCAGTCCTTATCCTCTCTACACACCCAACCTCAGCTGCTTACCTACCCACCTACTCCACACCACCGATTCTCACGATTGGGCTTCCAAATTTCCCATATCATCCAAATTATGGGTCAATACGATCGCCCTTATTTTTCGCTGAATAATCATCACAGGGAATAGGTCAGGGCCAAGGTTCTAAAAAACGCTAGGCGCTAGTCGGGCGGCGAGCTAGCGCCTAGGCGGCTAGGCGGGATCTAGGCGGGCGCCTAGGCGGCCTAGGCAGATTTAGGTTAATTTCTTGTATATCTTATAAATAAATGCATATTGACACATAAAAAAATTATACTTGTTGAAATTCATGGATAAGATAATAAAAGAATGATAAAATACAAAAAGAATATCCAACAAGTCTAAAATTTAAAAGCACATTAAGCATATATGCCATATAACTTAAGATATTTTGAATGATTATATCTAATTTAAAAAAAATAAAAGTAAAAATCTGATATAGTGGGTTGGGTGGTTCATAATAAAACTACTAAGAAGCCGTACTAGTCATCCCTTAACGAAACCACGCCCATTGATATCGTCCTCGAAATCCTCTCTTTTATTTATGATTTTATTGGTGTCCTCTCTTTTATTTATGATTTTATTGGTGTCCTACTTTGAACTTTGGAGCTAAAACCGGTCATAGCATGAATCTTTTATTTATAATTTTATCTAAATTGATGACACTTTGAGCTTTGAAGCACAAAAACCGGTCAGATCCTTCCCTATTTCATATCAACCGGTCCCATCTCTCTCTCACCTCTCACACAACTCTCTCTCTCTGACACACACACCCAAGTTCCCATGCACTATCCACTCCCTCACGTCACTCTTTCCCTCTCTCTCTAAACCTACACACTCAACCACCAATTCTTATCATCACTCACACATCACCATCATTTTTGTTTTTTAAACCGACTCTCTCTTCTCTCTCTCTCTCTCTCTCTTTCCCTCCTTTCGTTCGAACTCTCTGCCTTCTTTCTAAACCACCATAGCCAAAGAGAGCTCCAGGCCTCATCACCACAAATTCCAATTAAATCGAGACCCCAAACCACCAAATACAAGACCTGCGCAACCTGGGGATCCCTATGGTACCTTTGCATGTTAAATTTTGTGATGGAAAGTAGGAGAATCCAAGCAGGGGTTCTCGGTGAGAGTTGCTCTAATGGAATTGAACTACAACCTTTGAAAATTGAGCTTCTGGCGTGGAGCTCCGGCGAGGGACCCGTCGAACTTGGGGTCCCATAAGCTCGAGTTAGTCCCGTTAGAAACTCAGGTAGCTTGACCCATTCTCTGCATGTTAATTTCAAGTTTAAATTCGAGTTTGTGATTTTGGATTTCTGTTTGGAATTTCTTTCCAGGAAATCGTTTCACTCCGCCTAGACCGCCTAAGAACGCCTAGGCGGCGCCTAACAGCTCCCCGATTTTTCTTAACGATTCGGACCTAATCGCCTCGGCACACCTCCGCCCAGGCCGATTTTTAGAACACTGGTCAGGGCATGAAACCCATGCGGTTAGATTTACCCAGGTTCTCTGGGGAAGATCCATTTAGCTGGTTAGCCATGGCTGAGCGATTTCTCAACTACCATGGGGTTCCAGAGTATCAGAAAGTCGTCGTGGCCGCTATTCATCTCATTGGCGACGGCGCCTTATGGATGGGCTAGTTTGAATCATAAGGTCATCGCGATAATTGGGAAAATTTGAGGAAGAATTGCTAAAGAGGTTTGGGTCTTACAATACGATGAGCTTCACAGCTTAATTGTCCCACATCCAACAACATGGGGCCCTTCATGATTACATAGCCGAATTTATCAAACTCTCCTGAAGAGTACCTGATTGGACCGATGAACAACTTAAGGGGGTATTTGTTGGTGGGTTCAAAGAAGATTTAAGGCATGATGTGCTGGCCCAATTTCCAGCTACATTATCTTGTGCAATGGAGTTAGCCCAAATTTACAACACAAAATCGTTGAGCCTACAAAACCAAAATCAACCATTTAGGCCCCTTCCTTCAAATACGTCAAATCCCCAAGTTCAAAATACTAATATCTCAATTAGAGGCCATAACAACCCATCTCCATCTTTTTCTAAGCCTTACACGCCTTCTACAAGTTTTGTACCTACACCTAGAAGGCTTACTCCAACATAATACCAAGGAATGGGAGATAAGGGACAATGTCTCTTTTACCCTGAGCAATATTCACTGGGCCATCGGTGTAAAAAGCCTCAACTGCTAATGATTAAAGCATTAATTGAGGAACCAGATGAGCAGGTGGATGGAAATGAGATAGATATAATAGAGGAAAATGAAGCACATGACCTACCAGTTACCATGTATGCTCTAACGGGTTCGTTATGTCCTAGAACCATGCGTTTGGAATGGAAAATTGGTGGTTAAATTATTCAAGTTTTTATTGATTGTGGTGCTACCCACAATTTCTTATACCCTCAGTTAGCTAAGCAGCTGGGTTTGCAAGTGAATCATTCCATTAATCGAAAAAATTTAGTGGCAAATGATGGATGGAATTTTCACCAAAAGGGATGGCTTGTGGGGTGACTGTGGAAATGTAGGGTTATGAACTCACTCGAGACTTCTTTCTCCTGTCAGTTTCAAGGTGTGATTTAGTACTAGGTACGGAATGGTTAGAATCATTGGGGTTGATAGGATGGCACTTTCTTAACAAAACAATGGATTTCGTTGTGGATGGAAAATCATACCACTTACAGGGACACACTTCGTTTAATGTTGCTTTAGTGGATTCTTCCACTATGACGAAGCTCTTTCAACAAGAAAAGATTGGTGTTATTACACAATTGGTAGTGATTCCTGATGATCGACAACATGCAGCTACTATACTCACAAAAATCCAAGCTCTTCTGAGCCAATTTGAGGAGTTATTTTTAGCTCCAACGAACCTCCCTCCAAAAAGGCCAGTCGACCATCGGATTCCCTTAACCCCTAGCACTGCTCTCGTAAATGTGCAACCTTACAAGTATGCTCATTTTCAAAAAAATGAAATTGGCAGTATTATTCAAGAAATGTTGGATGCAAGAATAGTTCGATCAAGCAATAGCCCATTTTCTTCTCCAGTTCTTTTGGTGAGGAAAAAAGATAGCACCTAGCGTCTGTGCATCGACTTCCGAGCCCTAAACGCAACAACGGTGAAAGACCAGTATCCAATTCCAATGATTGATGAGTTGTTAGATGAGTTGCACGGTGCCATCATTTTTTTCCAAGTTAGATTTGCGCTCAGGGTATCATCAAATCAAAATGCACATGGATGACATCTCGAAAACTGCCTTTCGCACTCACGAAGGCCATTACGAGTTCCTCATAATGCCTTTTGGACTGACCAAGGCTCCTTCAACCTTTCAATCCTTGATGAATGAAGTATGTTGATGCACAAAATCAGCGGGAATTTTGGTACAACAGAAAGCGTTAAGTTTGTGACCTTCGCTAGATTGCTCCGGTCACTAGTGTGGATAAGTGTGTAAATGGATAGAGACAGAGAAGCAAACACAAGATGTACGTGGTTCACCCAGATTGGCTACGTCTATAGAGTAGAGGAGTTCTCATTAATTGTGAAAGGTTTACATAAGTACATAGGTTCAAGCTCTCCTTTAGTGACTACTAGTGAATGATTTAGTACAAATGACATTAGGAAATATTGTGGGAGAATGATCTCCTTTTATAGAAGAGTTTCTAGCTTTGTTTTGACATTGACACGTGTCGTGTTGTGATTGGCTTCATATGTTGACATATGTCGCGCTGTGATTGGCTTCTAATGTCAACACGTGTCGCACTGTGATTGGTCTTCTGGTTAGAGGGAAACTCTTTTGGGTCATTAACGGTATAACGTTGACCGGTGCTCAGTAGTTTCGGGATTGGTCAAGTATGGTACAAACAGTGCTCCCCTAAGTTCCCGAGTGAGGGAAGCTCCTCGGTTGAGGATTTGCAACATCCAAGCCGCTGAGTAATCACAAAACTTCTAAGTACCGAAGTGTGGTTTCGTCTTCACTTGCCTTATCTGTCTCATAGGTATATGTGGCATCTTCTCTGGAAGTACTCTTCCTTCATCCAGGGGTGGTATCTTTAACTGGTGGAGATGCACAAGGTAATTTATCAATTTCATTTGAAGCTTACTTGTAGTTTCAGGCTTGGTCAAGCGCGATACAAACCATGTAGTAGGAGTCCCCCAAGTCGCCGAGCTAGGAGATTTGCCGAAAAAGGTGACAGACAAGGTAAGCAATCAGAGTTCCAAGCAATCAGTCCCAGATCAGAAGTTTGATTTCGAGTTTTGGCTGATTGTTCTCATTCTCCCTATCTTGTAGGCAACAAGAAGGATAAAGAGAAGAAAAATGAGAAGAGATGATATGAGATACTTTTGCTTTTGAAGAAGTAACTTTCCACACTCTTATTCTTGAACTGGGCTGGAGGGTTTTCTGATTTCTTCCAGAGTATAAGGCCGACTCAATAATTTGAGGGTCAAAACAAGTCCATCAAATTTAGATTATGTTCGACCCTGATGATATGGGATACTTTTGATGTTGACAAAGTAATGGATGTATCGGCACGTGCTCTGTTACGCTTGTCTCCACATGCTTCCTTGTATCCTTCTCACTTGCCTTATCTGTTCTTCAGGCAGACGTGGTATCTTCTCTGGAAGCATAAGATGTTGAAGATGAGTACTCGAGAGCAATGCCAGGTAAGTAATCAGGCAAAGGGTTCCAGGCAGTCAGTTCCTGACTGGAAACTTGATTCCAAGTGCTGACTGATTGCTCTATTTCTCCTTGTCTTGCAGGTAAGAACAAAGCCAAAGGAAAAGATAGGGAAAAAGCATGATATGAGATACTGTTTTTACCATACTTGATCAATCCAGAAACTTCTGAGCACCGGTTAACGTTATACCGTCAAGGACCCAGAAAGGTTTCCCTCCAACTAGGAGGCCAATCACAGTGTGACACGTGTCGACATCAGAAGCCAATCACAGCGCGACATGTGTCAACGTCAGAAGCCAATCACAACACGACAAGTGTCAATGTCAAAACAAAGCTAGAAACTCTTCTATAAAAGGATGTCATTATCCCACAACATTTCCTAATGTCATTTGTACTAAATCATTCACTAGTACTCACTAAAGGAGAGCTTGAACCTATGTACTTGTGTAAACCCTTCACAATTAATGAGAATTTCTCTATTCCGTGAATGTAGCCAATCTGGGTGAACCACGTACATCTTGTGTTTGCTTCTCTGTCTCTATCCATTTACATACGTATCCACACTAGTGACCGGAGCAATCTAACGAAGGTCACAAACTTAACACTTTCTGTTGTACCAAAGTCCCCGCTGATTTTGTGCATTAACATTTGGCGCCGTCTGTGGGAACAACACTTATTCCCACTCTCTTCAACTTTGTCAAGCTGGTTTCCACCATTCGTACACTTTCTTTTGACCAGGCATCCCTCTCCAACATGGGGAGCGAAAGAAGCCACAGCACACAGAATGACACCTATCTTGCACCTAGTGCGAAGCAACGAAAGAAGGAAGGAAAGAGGGTTGCTCTTCAAGCTAAAGTCGATGAGCTAGAAGCTCAGAACAACAAGATAGCAATGAAGAATGAGGTCCTCCATAAGCAATATGAAAAGCTTTTTGAGACGCTCCACGAAACTAGGCGTACTCAAACACGCGAGCTCGTTGCCCCTATGGACATCAACCATCATCTGGGTGCCTCCCAACACGAAAGGTCACCTTCCTTCGACATAGGTATCCCTGATGAGGAGCGAGCTAATCATCAAAACATTGATCAACATGAGACTTATCTCAACCCAGCTATTTTGACCAGAAGCAGGAGAAGTGGAGGAAGACACCTCCTTACAGAAGGGTTGGAAGGATCGAAAGCCGTTTATCGTGACTGCCGAGACTTCCTAAAGCAACGACGAGAGAATCCCCTCCACATATGCTCGAAGATCAATGGCCCAAGGGTTTCTGAAAGATTCGGTCCCCTCCTATGACCCAGGCTAGCTGCCAATCTAGGGAAGGAACGATAGGTCCTAGAGGAACATGAAGGTACAAGGGACTTTGAGGTATTCTGACAGACTCGCCCTAAAAGTCAGTATGGCTAGTCCAAGGAAAAACCACATGCCCTTACTCAAACTTTCCTACTTCCAAGAGGCGATGGAGACTTACGAAAGAAAATTCCAGTGGTACATGACTCCACTCAGGATCCCATTGTCCTACAACTCCTTGAGGTAGTAAACAAGTTGAAGGTCGAACGTCAGGCCGAGATACCTGATTGGAACCAACCAGGCCTCGCCCTCTCACTATGAGGATCCTCGACACCCTCCTTCAAGCAAAGACAAAACAAAAGCTTGGTTTACAAATCTATAATGGAAGGGATGACCCAATTAAACATTTTAACCTCTTTGAGTCCACTATGGCATATCGGATGCACACCGACGAAGAGCGATGTCTTCTCTTCCCCTCCACCCTCTCTGGCGGAGCTCTAAACTAGTATTGCCGTTTTCCACCTGAGACAGTAGACTCATTTGAGGAACTGAGGAAACTGTTTGTCTCTCAACACATCTTCCAGACTGATCGTTTGCATTCTGCAGATGACTTATACACTATTCGCTAGAAGCCGGACGAGTCACTACGAGAGTATGCCGGTCGCTTCAGCCATGAGTATTCTCACTGCGCTGAGGCAGATGACAAGACCGCTCTGAAGACCTTCACGACAGGGCTACGTGATTGTTTCTTTAAGTACATAATGAATGCCAACACTTGGAAGACTTACTCTGAGGTGATGGCACAGGCTTACAACCATGCCCCCGCCGAGGCAAGGACATATCAAGGGAAACCCCCCACAGCCACCCCTTATCAGCAAGTAGAGAGTGAAAGCCCGATCCAACCAAATGATAAGACCTCGACCTTCCAAACGACAGTGGCGCATCCTCCTGCCTTACTTAATACTTTGCCAAGTTAACAGACATATCAATCTCAGGGCAAAAGGAAAGATTTCCATCCTCACCAGTCTCATTTTAGTAAAAGAAGTAAGGGACACTACCGCGATAACCAAGGGTATCGCTATGATAATCCTCGAACCCAGGCAGTTAACACAGTGAGTCAAGCACATGTCAGGACAGCCTCTATCCCAAGGTATGAGGCATACACACCTTTGAACGCCACATATGTGGCCATTTACCCCAGCATAGCACACCTGATACCGAAGCCAAAGCCGAGGCACCCGGATTACAAGCCCACGAAGAACATGGGCTCATTTTGCTGCTACCACGAGCATAACGGCCATGACGGCGAGAAGTGTATCACCCTTCGTGATCATATTGAAGCTTTGGCACTTGAAGGAAAAATTGATCAATTCCTCCTTCACCCTCCAAAGGGTAACCGTAACCAACGCTAGGTGAATGTGATATATTCCATAAGTGGTGGCACACCCATATCTAAATCTTCCAACAGGGCCATGAAAAATAATGAACGAGCTTTAAGGTCTGGCCACCAAGTGTTTCACGTGGAAGACATCAAGGGAGGCAAGTATCAAAAGCCTAACTAGGATCCAATATTTTTCTACCCTGAGGAATAAAGAGGTATCATCTACCCTCATAACGACCCACTGATCGTGGAAGCTCACATAGCCAACTTTGAAGTACGACGAATCCTGGTATACACGGGGGCTTCAATCAATATCATGTTTGCTAAAGCTTTTAGGGCACTTAATGTAGTTGAACACTTGCTCGATCACTCGATTTCCCCTCTGATAAGCTTCTCCGGTGATATCGTGCAACCTTTGGGGAGCATACACTTACCTTTCACCATTGGTACAGACCCTTACACAGCTACCATTACCACTAACTTCCTGGTGGTTGATTGCCCAACGGCATACAATGTCATCTTCGGACGCACATGCATCAATGATCCCAATGCCATGGTATCCACACATATGTTGTTGATGAAATTTCCAACCCCCTATGGCAATGGTTACATCATAGGAGATCAACTTAGTGCACGATCATGTTACAACACTTCGGTCAAGCAACAGCACCAGCTTATGCCCAAGGAAACCCTTTCTATACATGACCAAGTCATAAAGACCAGCCCAGACGAAGCCAACTTAGATCTTCATGGTGGCAACAGTCAACCCGACGATCCTCAAGATGACTCTTTCACCCAGCAAGCACAACCCGCTGAAGAGTTGGAAAAGGTCTCTATCTTAAAAGATTATCTAGATCACATGGTGAAGATTGGCACCACCTTGTCACCACCCATTTGGTTGGCGTTGATCTATTTTTTGCAAGAGAACACTGAGGTCTTCGCCTGGTCATACGAGGACATGTCAGGCATCTCTCCTGATATCATCTATCATTACTTAAGTATTGACCCCAAGACCAAGCCAATGAGACAGAAGCGAAGATCTTATGACGCTGAACGGTACGAGGCAATGAAGGCAGAAGTTGAAAAACTCAAAGGCATAGGCTTCATCCGCGAAGTCAATTATCCAACGTGGGTAGCAAATGTTGTCCTTGTTAAGAAAAATCCAACCAAGGAAAGTCCCTGCTCCAAAAGGTCTTATGGATAATGTGTGTCGATTACACCGAGCTAAACAAAAGATGCCCGAATGATAGCTTTCCTCTTCCTTTCATAGACAGACTTATAGACTCTACGGTAGGGTGTGAACTTCTAAGCTTCATGATGCTTATTCAGGATACAACCAAATCCTCATGAACCCTCTGAACCAATAACACACAGCCTTCACTACTGACAGGGGACTATATTGCTATAAAGTCATGCCCTTCAGCCTAAAGAATGCAGGAGCGAC